>KZ805444.1:1761-19359 GCA_003073855.1 Periconia macrospinosa
TTCTTCTTCTTCTTCTTCTTCTTCTTCTTCTTCTTCTTCTTCTTCTTCTTCTTCTTCTTCTTCTTCTTCTTCTTCTTCTTCTTCTTCTTCTTCTTTCTTTTCTTACCCCCCAACGACAAACATGTCTAACTACATAGATCCCTACCTACACACTCCAAATCGATTAGATTAATTGATCCATGTACATATATCTCCCGGAGGCTTCAACTTCTTTTCCTTTCTTTTCCTTTTCCTTCTTCCTACATGTAAGGAGGTTTAAACGTATCGATTCGGTTTAACTAATTCTTCCAATATCAATCTTTTTCGATACGTACCTAACTGTCGTACTTGAACTAAGTTACAACATTTTATTTGATCGATAAACAAAGGGTAAATCGAAGCCGCCTACCTATTAAGCAACCCCTTCTTCAACCTACCTCTCTCTCTCTTTTCAACTCCACCTCCTCCTCCTCCCCCTTCCCCCCTTCCTCAAAAAAAAAAAAAAAAAAACCTAGAAAAAGGGAAAACGAAAAAAGAATACTAGAAAACCTAAACGCGATCCCTTCTTCCCTTCCCTATCTATTCCTTTACTATCCTATCCATCCCCCAAAAAATGAGAGAGACATAAAAAGAAACCAAAAAACGGTCCACAGCGTTGGCGTTTTCGACTGTGCTTCCTCCAACTAAACAACCAACAACCGAAACCGTCAAACTGAAATCGAACTGGGTCTGGGTCTAGGTCTAGGTCGAGAGACCGTTACATGCACATGCGCACACACACACACACACCGTTACCCAAACGGTTTAGGAAAGGGGAAGGGGGGTGAGCATTTTAAAATTAATTAATTAATGTTTTAATTTAAAAAAAAATTGGGGTGGTGAAGTAAGGAGGGAGGAAGAGAGTTCACCGAACGTACGTCGGGAATGTGCCCCGGTTTCTTTTTGGGGAGAAGGGTTGTTTGTTTTTTTTTTGGGGGGGGGGGGGGGTGAGGGATGAAGGTGTGATGGATTGGGAATGGATGGAGGGAGGGATGAAGGTGTGATGGATTGGGAATGGATGGAGGGAGGGAGGGAGGTTTGATGGGTTGGAATGAAATGAGGGTATTATATGGAAGGTAGGAAAGACGCTGGGTGTAGGTGTAGATAGATGCTACAAATAGGGAATAGTGTGTATGTGTGGGGGAGGGGAATAAGAATAGTTTCGTTTCGTTTTTCGTTTTCGTTTTCTATGGGTGACTGACTGGGATCGGTAGTTATATCCCTCATCCCTCATCAAAACTGCCGACACACACACACACACACACACACATATACACACTAACTAGTTCTATTCGCTCACAACGGCGTAGGAAACTTGGTCGTCTCAATCTTCTCCGGGTACGTCAAGTTCCCCTGCTTCCTCACCTCATCCATGACCTCCATAATCAAGATACTCTCCGCAAGGCTCTCATACTTGCCTTCTTTCCTCCCCTCGACAAGCGCAGACGCAGCTTCATCCGCCTCCCAAAACATACCGTGGCCCACGCCTTCGGGGTTCGTCCCGCCGCCGAAGCCGTTGTACCAGCCGCTGCCCTCACCGGGCCCCGGCTGCGGCCAGTCCTTGTCCTCGATGGTCCCGTCCTTGAGCACGATGCGCGTGCGCGTCGGACGGAAGGCTGGGGGGAAGACTTGGATTTCGCCGCCGGGGCCTTGGATGCGGATCCCGGGGACGTCGGTGTTGCCGCCGGGGGTGGTCGCGACCCGGAGCGAGGTGGTCGCGATGGCGTGGGCGTCGCCGCCGGCTTCTTTGGAGCGCGGGAAGTTGAGGATGATGGTGGTCGATTCGTCGGCGGCGCCGGTGGCTTCGTAGGTTTTGAGCGCGGCGAGGACCTTGGGGGGTTGTCGGTCCTTCTCGGGCTGCGTGTGGTAGAGGGTTTGGAAGACCCAGGTCAGGCTGTAGATGCCGAGATCGAGGAGCGCGCCGCCGGCCAGATCTGGGTTGACCATGCGGTTCTTGCCGTCGCTCCAGGTCTGCTCTGGGTTTGTCGCCATGCTGTTGTCGGCGAAGACGCGCGCAATGGGGCCGATGCGGCCCGAGGTGATTTGCTCGCGCACGTAGATGGAGAGGGGGAAGTAGCGGGTCCAGACGGCTTCCATTAAGAAGAGGTTCTTTTCTTTTGCCTTGTCGGCTAGTGCGCGGGCCTGCGCGGCGTTTACGGTGAAGGCTTTCTCGCAGAGGACGTTCTTGCCGGCTTCCAGGCACAGCATGGCGTTTTGGTAGTGGTGCGAGTGAGGTGTTGCGATGTAGACGATGTCGATGTCGGGCTGCTTGACGAAGTCCTCGTAGGAGCCGTACGCTTTCGCGTCGGAGGGAGCGCCTACATCTTTGAGGAATTTCTGTGCGCGGTCTTGGGAGGACGAGGACGCGGCGGCGACGACGGTGTGTTTGATGTGTGTGACGCCGCGTGTTGTTGGGTCGACGAGGAGGTCCTTTGTGCTGCGTGTGTTGTCTGTCGTCAGCCATGAGGGTTCAACGAACGTGGGGTAGTTTTGGTGTGCGCGGGGTATTATTCCTCACAATGTTTGGGCAATGCCGCCCGTGGCCAAGATGCCCCAGCGGATGGTTTTTGGTGAAGACATTCTGACGATGCAAGACTTTTGTTGTACAGGAAAAAAGGTTCAACTAGGTATAGTGACAAGAAAAGAGCAAGTTGTCCTGTGAAGAGGCGAAACACAAGTGCTGTTGGGGAATATATTGCCTTCGTCATTGATGCAACACACCCCCACCTTTGCTTGTATCCACCCCAAATGCGACACTAATCAAGTAGCTACCGAAAGTGGAGGTTCCAGATGCTGGTCCTGTACTGTGTAGAAGAAGTAACTACTTAGTTTGTAGTTGCGAAGTTTCCATCTTTCGTTGGCACTCGACAGGTAACGTAGGATGAGACTGTTGTATTGCTATGGCCCGTATAGAAAAAATCACTACCCAGCAAATATGACTGCTTCTATTCTCATGCATGCTGCTATTTAGGCAGTTGGGCATGCAGATAACTTTGGTACCGGCATGACACCATGCGGCTTCCTGCAAACACTTTCCCTTGTCACGTCAGGGGTAAAAGTGACATTCCGCCACCTCAAAACAACACATTATTCATGGAGAAACCCTCAAATCAGCAAACTCCAAAAACGATAGATAGTTGTCAATTATGTTGAGCTGTCACTTCGCACCCCTTCCATACCACACCCCTGACTAGCTCAAAAGAGCAATACGACACGACATCTATTAGCCATCCACCTTACGCCCACCGGCTAATGTGCAAACGGAAAATCAGACCTCTTGTTACCCTCGTCCGTCGTCGTCTCCAAATACTCAATCCTCTGCTCCTTAGTCATCGCATCCCACTTGGCATCTCTACTCATGTTTCGCCAGAGATAGTATGCGTTACCAACTACTATACCTAGTAATGCCCAATTACCGCGCTTGTAGTTCGGCGCGTCGTCTTTTGCGGTCGATGTTGGAAGATATCACGCTTGACGCCTGCACGAACATTGATGATTGATGTTGTAGCAGGCCGCAGAGACCGTGCGGGAGCGAACTGTGTTGGAATTGTGCGAGTTCCAACCTACTTGGATTGGATGGGCTGGTATGTTATGTTAGAAAACACATGCTGTAGATGGATATGGATGGCTTGGGAGAGAAAAGGGGACTTTACCACTTGGGTAGGTGAGAAGCAGTGTGATGAATGCCCATACCATCCATTTGTTTGCGCCCGCTACATCGGCTACAACGAGCCAGATCAAGAACGGAATTACCCAGATCTAGCCCAACATGGAGTGGAATGTAAGTTCGCTGAAAATCTCGGCGGAATAGGTGAGGCCGACGAGGAGGATGACTAGTTATGGTGAGTACAGTGTTCAGGAGTGAGCAAGCTAGAACTACGTACTGTGAATCGCCGCCCACGGGATCGCCAGAAATCGACTGGAACGTATCGAACCCAAGACCTCGAAGCGACAGGGTCAAATATTGGTTTGGGAGGTTCATCGGGATCTGGAACGTAAGCCCCAGGATGTACAACGGCCGGCAGGGACACAAATTAGCGAAACTATCCTTCTTCAAGGACAATTCGATTCCATTACCAAAGATCGTAATCCTTCAAACTCTTCCACAGTAGCATGGGCGTGACGGGTTGTCGGTTATGCATGCTGCCCTTGGACGGATCATCGCGGATGACGCGGTTCACCATCATCTCTTCCTCGCGAACCGAGAACCATCCTTTCTTGCCTCACAGCGGACTCGCCGTTTGGCAGGGCCCAGGCGGCATCAGGAAGACAGCGAGGAACCCGATGGCAAATATAAGTAAACCCTTTTGTATGTTTAGTCCCCCCGCCCCCCCCCCCTCCCCCTTCGAATTTCAGCCTTAGGTTAACAGAAAACTTACCTCGATGAAGAACATCCACCGCCATCCCGCTCGCCCTTCTACTCCGCGCAGGTGTAGCAAACCGTACACTAGAAACCCAGCGAGAATTGTCCGCAATGCTCATCGCGGTCCAGAAAACTCCGAGAAGAAGCGAGAGCTCGTGGTACTTGTAAAAGTACGAGAGGTAAAGAATGACGTCTGGGATGAAACCGCCTTGCAGTATTCCGAGCAATGCGCGCGACACGCGAGGAAGCTTTCCCGCCCGCTGGGCCAGTCTTGCGCCTAAATATAGGTAGAGTAGATTGTCACTGATTTCGCAAGCACAAATCTCCTCAACCCAGAAGGATCGTGAAGTTTTACCGCAGCAACTACCGACCACAGCATCATCTGCATAGGAATCCAGCGATCTGGTCCTATCCATTTACTACATAACAAGTTGAGACGGTAACTCCGCACAAAGAAACGATGCTCTAAAAACCGGATTCCCCAATTTATAATCTACAAACAAAAACATGCGTGTCAGTTTGACTTCTTCCTCTCCAACCCCAACACATAAAACACACGACTAGACTCCCTATGTACATACCATTCGTCGTTAGCTTCAAATCCGTCAAGGAATTATCCGTGTTAGCTTGCTGGATATTCGCACGATCGAGCTCCAAACGCCATGAATCAAACGCACGTAAAGATCGACATTGATGTACGTAGCTTAACAGTTGCTGCCGACATGACGAGAGGGCCATGAATGGGGCAATACGACTCAATCTACTAATTTAGTATAATAACTCCACACGGTTGACTTTATCGTCATCGAAAGGTGTCGAAGGAGCAATTCAACAATCGATCCAGAGAGGCCAAGCTGGTTACTTCGGTTTCTGACTTCGTATCCAGCGACTTCTGACATGAGTGTCGGGCCGCACCGCACCTACCGATTCAGTGCTTACATCTATCTCTCCGTCAAGTCAGAAACATCTCCACGATAACTCATATAGATAGGTAAGAAAAAACCATTGTCTTACTTGCAATATGGATTCGTCCTTTTCAACGAAACGATCAATGCTGTACGAGGCGCGACGTATCGAAATCTCAGGACCCCCACGCGGACGAAGATGTGCCCACGCGCGCGCGCGCGTTCACAGCCCCGGAAAACACTATAAAAGCACTCATGAAAGATGCCACGCCACTGCAACATAGGAACTTATCGATCGATCCCACAAAAAAAAAACAAGCAGCCATGACCCAAACCAACGTCCTCATCTCCGGCGCAAACCGCGCGCGCGCGTGGTCCCTCTAAAGCTGCGCCTCCACTATCTGGCACGGCACTCGGCGCGCGCGCGACGACGACGACTGCGGAGAAGCCCCTGGCTTAATGTGATTTGTCATGATGACTCCTGGATTGGTCGCGCGCGATCGATTTGGGGTTTCCATGAGTATCTGGAGTCGTGCGGGGGAAGCTGGGGTTTACTGATGGGAAGATTCTTGGGTGGTGAGGGTTGAACTTTGTGTCAGTATTTAGTAAAGGAGGATAGACTGTGGTGATTAATTCCATATCATCGCACCAGCAGTACATTATTTTCAACAAACTACACAACGCTATCCTTTCGACACTACCATGAGCCCCATCCACCCTTTACGCTCCTATCAAGCTACTCAACACTCCCTCTCCCCAATCACCCATAAAACAGATTCTACCAAACCCCACCCCCAAGACGACGGGGACGCCGAGTCCGTATCCGGCTCACTAAGTTCTTTCTATGATCCTACGTACCTCAGCCGTCACATTTCCCTTGCCAACATAAGTCGCACTTCCCCTCATCACCTCCTTAACATTACACCGGGAACGTCGCGCCCCAGTCCAACAAATAAAAGCAAGCAGGGAAGCCAAATGACGTGCTGAATCTCGTCTTGACAAGGGGTTTTGGCGCTGAGCTCCGTAAAGAGAGGAATATGGCGAGGTTCTTGTAATGGCGTCCTTGTGTGTCGGAGCAGTTTGGGTGGTTGGTGGCATTACGTGTGTAGTCGGTTTGGGTGTAAGGTCACGGAGGCGGAGACACGGCGTTGGGGGGGACGCGGAAGAGAAGTTAGTGATGGCAGTGATGGCAGTGGTGTTTGAGAGGTTTTTGTAGTTGTGGATGGGGAGGTTCGTTAGGGATGATGATGCGGTGAGAGTTAGGAGGAGGAGAAGAGGGTTTAGGAAAATTACTAGAGATTTGTTGTGGAATGGAGCGGTTCGATTTGATTTTCCGATGGACTTAGGGGCGTTACTTGAGATTTCGCGATGATGTGGGTTACTGATGAGATGAGGTGAGGTCGATGTGACTGATTTTTCAATGCCACATTATTACCCATTCTAAATGTTGTAACAGAAACATCACTTTTTTTCTGGTGGGGAGGCGGTGCGAGATATACCCCCTAATTTTCCTGATACAGCAATGCTACCGTACAAATGCATAGAATAGGAATACAATCAACTGACCACATTTTCGCAACCCAACCCAAATGATACAACGCCAACCCTCCATCAATGGACCAAACCAGCAAACCCTTCATCAAGACCCATCCTTGTCCCCAAAATAACACGCAAAAAAGGGCGGCATCCTCACTTCAGGATTCTCATATCCTCTTCCCCGCTCCTCAGCATCAATGTTGGTATCAGTATACACCTCCAATCCATCTCTACCCAGTTCTACTTCGTCCACGTCTCCAGAGCCACCCCTGATACCTCTGATCCGAGGAACTTTATCGCGATCATACTCACCACCTCCAACCCTCTCAACCACACGAAGTCTCGAAAAAAATTGATGACCGAAACTCAATGACACCAAACTAGTCTGGTCCCCCCAAAACACGGCCTCGGTGATAACATGAGCGTCCAAAACTCGTTGCTCGACGTATCCGCGCAGCATGCGGTAATGGAAATAACACCAGCAATCCATGGTGGCGGAGTTCTGGCATACGATATTATCGGGGTATGGCAGGTTTGCACGTCCTTGAATCCGTGCTTGACATCGAGGCTGGTCGGGAGTTGGCACCGTTGCACGGACGGGATGGCATCTCAAGGGGTGGTAAGGAGGCTGTGCGATTCGGTTAACGTTTTGGTTGGGGGTTGTTTGGTTCTGTTGGCTGCGGTTTGTTTGGCTCTGTTGGCTTCGGTTTGTTTGGTCTTGTTGGCTGCGGATAGTTGGA
Organism: Periconia macrospinosa; assembly: GCA_003073855.1. NCBI lineage: Eukaryota > Fungi > Ascomycota > Dothideomycetes > Pleosporales > Periconiaceae > Periconia > Periconia macrospinosa. The sequence goes on from KZ805444.1 coordinate 9,324, forward strand.
TTCCGTTCAGTGCGGCCTGTCTGGTGTATTTGGTTTGGGCTGACCATGATGGCGTCTTCGAATGATTGGCTTGCGACGCGACGTTGATCGATGGCTGGTTTGCTTTCGCTGGAACCCATTGTTGCTTAGCGTGTTGGTGAACGAGTGCTTGTGGTGGGATGGTGATAGAAGCGATGGATGGGTGTTAGAAAAGTATGTTTTGCATGGGGATAAACGATGTTCTTGGGGAGTGATGCGGGGGCGACTTATTTTGTTGTCTACGTCTGCGTCGTGGTTTCCAAGTTTGTTTATACAGCTCTTTCATTCCCGCGCATCGCGCCTGCCTGCATATTCAGCTACCAACTTCCCAATCTCACCGCTCTTAACTCCTCATAATCTCGCATGCTCCCCTCCACCAACTCATACAGCCTCTCACCAAGGTCTACCCCAAACTCTTCTTTCCATCCCTCTCTTTTCTTCCGCAAATCGAAAACCGTCTCCCCGCCCAACTTCGCCTTGTCAACCCCCGTGCTCCCCATGATACTCGCCGTCGCAACCTCCTGGCTCGCCGCAGCCTCCCACTCAAACATAACCTCCTCCTCATCCAAACCTACCGCCTTGGCGTACTTCTTCACGACGACCTCGTTCGCTAGGTCCGCTGCGTCGATGACGATGGGGTACTTCACATCTTCAACACGACTATCTCGGTTAAACTCGGAGTGTGAAGTGTAGAAACGGTATAGAGACAGTGTCCAGTGGTACGTCCATTCCCATTTATGTGCATTCCCTTCCGAAAGGACTGCTTCTAGAGGTTGGTTCTTGAGCGACAAGCGGAGGTTACTTGGGAATGTGAGACACGGATGACGGATGAGAAATGTGGGTTTGACTTGGTGTATTAGAAAGGCATCGGGTAGACATGTCACGTTTTGTGCGGTTTTTCCTGCCTGCTGGGTTCGCCAAGATACTTCGAATGGTGGGAGGGAGTTTGTATTAGTGTGGCCGAAGAAGTGGGCTTCTGGTAGAGGGTCGACGACGAAGTTTATGTGTTCTTTGATGTAGGTTCCTTTGCCTGATTGTTCAGCTTCACTGATGAGGTCTGTCCAGTCGTTGAAACCTTTTTGTAGGGTGTCTTTCAAGGCCTGCTTATCCTCGTCTATCCAAGAGTTTGGGTCTTTCCCGAATAGCTGTCCTTTGAATCTCGTGAGACATGCGGGGAGGAAAAGATATCCGTCTTCGCCGTTGGGTGGGCGAGTGATGGAGGACTGGGCAGGGAGATTGAGAAGGCGGGTTAGGAGATGCGATGCTGTGCGAGGAAGCGTGAAGAGAATGTTGTGGGTAATATGTGATTGTTCCATTTCTAGAAGGCTATTTATCCACGAAATGCTATATGGTCAAAATGGTCGTAACAATGATAGATATGTATCAAATGTAAATGTTGTGTTGGATGACAAATTCCAGGCTTCCTTAGGCACCGTACCCCGCCATCTCATCTACCAAACATGGTGCAATGCAGTGACAGAATGACAGAAGTCTATCTCTACATGCTTACAAACTTTACTAACACACTACGTTAACTCTCCGCATCTGTAAAGAAGAAGAAAACCGCAAAACCTTCCCCAAATGCCAAGCTGTCAACGCATTTAGCTCCATCTTCTCAACCCCGGTGTCGGAACCCTAGTCTAAACCTCGTGGACACCACGAGCACAAGCTGCACCGAATTCCAGGTTTTATTCCCAAAGTTTTGCTCCCCAAAAACACGTGGTATTCCCGCCTCACTTTGCAAGACCCCTCCCTCATACACATCATCGATTCCCACACAAGTGGGCCTCGATCGGACCGTCTTATCTTCGGCTGATATCCGGGCCCCGCCGAATAATTGCGATCGCGCGCGCCGAGCGGGTCCACCGTCCACGGTTGTACCGCACCCTTCTTCCCTGCCTTTGCAAGCTGGCCCCTCTCTCTCCACAGCAGTGCCCTTTTCCGGATGTTGCACCCGACGACTCTTAACGATAGTCCATGCTATACTTAAGCTTTCTCGCGATTCGGTGGGCTGGGTTTGGACTTCATCAGACCTGCATAATTTCTGGGTTCGTCACACATCTCCCGTCACAATGCATAGCTGTTCGTTGGGTGGGGACTCGAAATTGAGGTTGTTGGTGAGTCGAGCGCGCCGCCGGGTCAATGCGATTCGGAGACCCTGGACCCGTTGGCTTCGGATCGATCTCGCGGCGGCGCTACGTTTGATGGCTGGCATCGACGTGTAATCGAGACTGGGGGGTGCACACAGGGCGTGGAAGGGTTGCGAGAAGGTAAGTACGTTACTGGATCGGTTGCTTGTGAAGGCGTTCGACATCCCTCCAACGATCACAGAGGATCTAGATATCAAGAGACGGCTCAACGCTCGTTTAGGCAGCTAGTTTAGTTGACGTGTAGATGTTCCTTTTGGGTTGCATGCGATCGGATACCGAACGCGCGGGCGGGCTAGCAAATCTCACATGCAATCAGATCAGCGCTTTTTTTCCCTTTCCCCCCCCTTCCTTTCGTCATTTCCAGACCAGCATTTAGTTCTGGAGAAGGAGGTCAAGCTTCAAACTTTGTTGGATTTCACATGCAAGTGAAGCTCACGCGTACGCAGGTGACTCGCACACACCACCAAGCAAGCAATCCTTCCATTCCCATTCCCGTGCGTATCATAGACCGCTGACATTAGACGCTGCCCACAAACTTTAAACACGAAGAAAATCCAGCTAATAATGCAGGCAATCCCACCAATCACATTTATTGTCTGGGGATAAATAGTTGCTCACTTGCTTTACCCTTACTAGCATGGCATGGCACTTTGCGACTCGACGAACCTCAAACGTAACTTAGTGCAGACAGGCTCGGTTTCGTGGGACCGAGCACGTGCGTCGTGTGTTCGTTTGTGAATGACGGGGTTCAATTAGGTCTTTTTACATTATAATTTTATACCATGGTTAACAATGTAGAGGACAAGACGACCCTTGATCAAGAAAGAAGTCTGCTTCAGTGGAAGAACGGGACTACATACTCTCGAACTTGGCGAGAATCTAGAGGTAGAGGGAGGAAAAACGAAGCATCTGAGCGATGTCATCATATAGTAATCAATCAATCCACGGGATGTGGGTCCCGCAATCCAAAAGAAAAGCAATACGCGTATACGACGCCAACTGATTACTACCTATCTCGAGAAGGAGGTCCAAATGAAAGAAGAAAAGAGGTCGTGCGTGCGGTGCGGTTGTAGGCTAAGACTCCAAAAAATCAGGGAACAAAGTGTGCTATTCTTACCAAGAAACCCGAAATGCATTGCGAAGCCTCAAAAGTGCCGAAGGATTCATGTGTTAAGACCAGGGAACGCAATACACATGTCATTAAACGAGGATGTGATGGTTTGTTTGGGTACCCCCTTTATAACAACCTTTTTGTACACAATGGGCGACAATTCCCACGGCGAAAACTAGCCGGCCAAGACACATGTCCCCCAATCCAGCCAAAAACCCATTCCTAAACCCCAAAACAGAAGCCCCAATTTCGAAAAGCGGTTCGAGTCCAAAGGATCCCAGTCCCCTCGCCTCTGATCCCTATCCAATGTTCTTATCCGTTCAACCCGTCAACACTAAACCCATTCCATCTATCCGCGCGGTCCACAAACCCCCTACTCACCTAAACCCCTAGAGGCTACTCCTCTCTGACTCTCCAACGCCGCTAAACCATCCCCAGCCCACACTCCCGAGATCCCTTACACATCAACCCTTAGTAACCAACCCCCCCAAAACAGAAAGCTCGCCCGACCCCCGTTTCCCGCCCTTCCCCACATTTTAACGCATCGGTTTCACGCCATCCCCTGCTCTTTCCCGCGACGCGGCGGTTCCCTTGTCACGTGCCTGGATAATCCCTCTTTTGTCGCGCGCGCGCGGGTTCTTCCGTTGATTGCTTTGACTCGCGCCCGGGGCCCTTCAGACCTCGCCGCCGCGCTAGCAATGGTTTTCCAAGTCCGTCCGACCGTGCGGTCGTAGATAACGCACTGCCAACTTTCCCAGATCCGATTTCACATGTACGATTTAGTTTAGTGCTGGAATTTGAAAAGCAGCCCCGCCGCCCCCTTTGCCCCACCACTAAAAGACCCTCTCTCTCCCCACCTCTTTGGAAAAGGACGGATTTGGGAATGCGGCTCGTATTGTTATTTTCTTTTTTTGTGAAGGGAGGGTTTGTTGGGTGCGGGCTAGGTTGATGGGTGTTGTGAAAGTGGTTGGGGGTGTTTGGAGAGGGCATGATTGGTGTCGGGATGATTACCCGACTTTGAAGATGAGTGAGATGAAGATGAGTGTATGTGGCGCTTTATGGATAATTAACGTAGCGGCTCCTACGTAACACAACTACGTCCAACAAACCACCTGCGTATCATGTAACCGCCTTACACACGTACACACACACGGACCTATACAAGTCCTAGACTCCTGTAACTAGTTATCGTCAGCATACACACATCCGCAGCAGAACAAACAAGCACACATCCAAACCCCCATCCACACAAACAATTTCCAATTATACACGTCCTCACCATCTCTCTAACAAGATAAATTTAGCACGACGCGTCAACACATCCTACATCATCCCCATTAAATCTCGCATTAAAACAACCCCCTCCCATAACACACACGCTTCACTTTACCCACGCCCATCCCTGACCCGTTTCCTTCCAAGCTCCGCAACCCAACCCCCCGGACCCCTCCACCCCCTTCAAAACCAAGCCTCCGCCATAAAGATCGTGCGTGTGTGTGGATCGACATGTGGAACCGGTCCGATTTGCGCAAGCACACAAGAGAAAAAAAAACCGCGATACGCGACCCTCCATTCTAACTACCTTGCTAAACGCCACATGCAACCTACCCTCCCTGCGCTACCGCATCTCCGAAAAAGCAAAATAAATAAATAGAGCGAGATGGGCATGGGATGGGATGGCATGTGCATGTAATATGCAAAGGTTGTGTGTGTGTGTGTGGGTGGGTGGGTGGGTGGTGTCGATCTTATGACTGGCAAGCAAGCAACCAATTACAACCATGGGATGCTCTCCGCGTTGTTATTATTAGTTCTATTTTTTTTTCTTTGATCGTCGGATGGGATGTGTTGTTAATCAAGGGGAGGGAATGAATGAGGGGTTGTTGCCGTTGTTGTTGAGGTGCTACGTAAGGAGTCGAGTTTGAAAAAGCAAATATCGTGTTGCGAAAGAGGAAAAGGTTGAAGGAATAGATAGGAGCGAAGAAGCGCCGCGCGATCCGATCCGAGGTTACGACGAAAGAAAAGGAAAAGCTTGAAATGATTGACGACACGGGAAACGGATGGACGACGGTTTGTGTACTACGTAGTAGGTGCGTAGCTGTTAGGTACGTACATACGTTACGTTGCGTTTTTTCGTATTTTCTCGTATATCGTCGTTCCAAAATGATTCAAATCACGCAAGCACGCCACCGACCGATGATGATGATGATGTGTATGCTCGGTGGTCGGCGAGCAGCCGATAGAAAAGAAAAAAACAAAAAAAGAAAAGAATGCTAAGATTTTTTGCTAGATTAGCGACCCAACAACCTTCCAATGAAATTGAGTTTTTTGGAAGGTTGGGCAAGATCTCAACGTTACATGTACGATACGCGAGAAACTTTCTTTTGCTTTTTCTTTCTTTCTTTTTTTTTAGTTATACTGATGGAACCGAAAACGAACCGAACTTACAGACCTCCTCTTTTTCGGGATGGGAGGGGTGGGAGGGGGGAAGGGGGAGGTTTTTTTTTTTTTTTTTTTTTTTTTTTTTTTGCTTGTTTGTTTTGGGTTTTTGACATACGTACACACAGATAAGATTTGGTTAGCTATTGTAAAGATTGACAATCACTCGCGCGCGGTATCGACAACAGGGTGCAATATCACTCAGAAATGCGCCTTGGCAAGGGAGCGTACAAACCTAGGTAAAACGTACACACACACACACACACACACACAGAGAGAGAGAAATCCTCAGATAATATCTAACTACAGGCGCGAGCGCGCGCGCGTGGTCGGTCAAACAAAGCAAGAAAAAGACTTCGGGAAATAACCGAGTATAGTTGTAAGTAAGTGTAAAGAAAAGTAGGTACTTACTACTCACCCAAGGTTACGAATTAAGGCCCTGTCCTTCGTATACATCCCTCCCCGCGCGCGTCGCGCGCATACATACGATTCTACCTTTCCAAACCAATCTACCTTTTTCTTTCCCCTTTAAGCCTCCGCCAAAACCATCACCATCTATGCACTATGCATCAATGTGTCATATCACACCATACCCTACCATACCACGTATACATCGTGTCGTTTTCTTGTTTTCCTTGATTCCCTCTTCCATTTCAGCCTCATTTTTTTCCTCTCATCCCTTCCCTTTCCAATTCTCACACCATACCACCCTGTTTCGTCGAATCACATCACATCCCTCAAAGACGATATACCCAAGTAGGTACATACATCCAAGTACGCAACCGCCGCCGTCCGTCGATCAGATCGACATATAGCCATCCATCCCGACATCCGTCCGCGCCCGCGCGCGCGACGAGACATCGGACCGAATAAGCCACGTAAATCCCATATCCTCGCCGCACTAACAAATCCTACGAGACAGAAAAGAAAAAAGAAGGGACTGACTGACTAGGTTGGTTGGATTCGGGACGAATGTCCGAGAGAGGGAGAGAGAAAACTTGGCCAACAAATTCCCCCCCCATACATACCCTTACATGGGGATTTTTTGCGGTTTTTTGAACGGGGAAGATCAGCGTGCGCGAGGCGTGGGCGTGGGCGTGCGCGGCAAAAAGAGAGAGAAGCCTCACTTTTTTTCTCTTCGTTCCTTCCTTCTTTCTTGTTTTTCTTGATGTTTTTGTTGGTGTTGGTTTTGTACAAGGTAACAAGAGTGGGGAGAGAGAATTCAAGGCAATCATAAACGAACGAACGAATTGCAAAAATTTCTTAACCGACAAAAAGGGAAAAGGTCGGCCTATGGGGGGTTGGGTCGAGGTGAGGTGAAGTAAAGTGTGAAGAAGGTAAGTAAGTAAGGGTACTTAGAAACTATACATTCACATATTACCTAGTTACTTCAACATACCAAACCTAACAAGTAAAACACTATAAACTAACTACATACCTACTCTATCTCCCCACCCTAAAAAAAAAGGTACATTACATGTATACACATAAAACATTCCCTTACTTACCCTACCTACACCACACATATCAAACCCTTCAAACTGCACGTACGTAACAATCCTTCCTTCCTCCACACCTGCCTCCCCATCTCACACACACCGTTAAACTAACCAAGTCCCCTTACCTTACCCATCCCTACTCTCTTTCTCTCTCTCTATACCAGCTTATCTAATTAGCCCGGCCTACTTTCCCGCTCCTACCCCTAACCCCTGTTAACCCTCCCCTTCCTCCGAAAAAAGCGCATGAACGCCATTTAACCTATATCATCCTTATCCTAACCCTATAACACACACGGGGTGTAAAACCCTAACCCTTAACGCCCTTGCCTTTATTGCCTTGACTTACCTTTACCGTTTAGTCTAAGCCTGCGCAGGGTAAGGCGAGAGAGAGGTAAGGCGCGGACGTAAGTAAGTAAGTAATCATCGGAGTCGGACTTAACTATCAGTAACGTAACTAACTCATCGGTGACCTACCTTCCTTTCACATCTCACATCACATCCTTTCACATCACACCTCCCTCCCCCAATCCCCTAGTCCTAACCAACCACCCACCCCCCAACCACCTCCTTCCCTCAAACCACCAAATCGGTGTAAAAATCCGTGAGATGATAGCTTACTTAGTTAATTGTACTTAAGCACCGTATTAACCCCAACAACAACCCTACGCACGCACACGCACACGCACGCAACCCATTGAAGCCGAGCCGAGCGCCCCAAGCGAGCGGGGAACTCGGGAAAATGTATGTATGTATGTCATTGAACATTTTGACAGATGCGCGATACGAGGAGAGGACGTTAAACTTAACCTTATGTGTGTAAGACGGAGCTAGATATTTGTATGCACACGTGCACACGTGCACGTGCGCGCGTAAGTGCAGTGAGAAGTGAGAAGTAACGGGGCGGCTTGGGATATAAGAGGGGCGCAAGTGTGTAGAGTAGATGTTTGATATTAAATCTCAGCCAGCCAAGATTAAGAAAACATAAATGTAACAATGTTTTTTTTTTTTTTTTTTTATTTCTCTTCTTTTCCTTTTTCCTTTCTTCTTCTTCCTATTATTACTATATTAGTGTTATTCGAAAACAACAAAGTACATAATTAGACGACTTCTTTAAGTAAGGGGGTATATAAAATATACATCTATATGTTATATTTTCGACGACAGTCGATAATCATGAATCATCCCAACTTCAACCTCAACCCAACCCATCACCTCGCTTCGCCTTATTCCGCTTTCCCTTTCCAAGTAAAACGCATGAACAAAAACACAAACCCTTGAATGACTTCCCTTTAAACTTTGAACCTCGGCCCTTTCATACGAACAACCGCATGTGTAAATCGTAGCTGCATTGTTGATAGCGGCGGGAACGTACACACAGTACCGTCAAGCAAGGGAGGTTGTTTGACTCATGTAATTCGTAAATAAGCACATATCCCGAACGGTCGGAGAGTTACCCCATTCTTCCTTCCCTTGTTCTTCTGCTTTGTAAATAACATCCAAGCATGCGTCTCTCGAAGAATATACGAGTTCCGCTTCCTCCCCCACCCTACCACAAGGCTAGCATGTTGACATCGGAGATAGGGTCTGAGGGAACTATCGACGGCAGTGATGCGATAATGCAGTTAGTGATGCGAGTGACGAGTCGCGATAGCGGGCGGGAAAGGTTCGAGGGTTGTTGACTCGGGGCGGTTGGTTAAATGCGCGAGTCAAACGGAACTGGTACATTCTTCGAGAGATGCATGCATGTATTTGGAAAGGAGATGAAGAAGAAGGGAGTAAAATGTCCGAACGTCTATCATCGCTATGTATTTGGAAAGTAGATGAAGAAGAAGGGAGTAAAATGTCTAAACGTCTATTATCGCATCCCATCGCAATGCGCATCCTATTCGAAGTATCGTGACTCAAAGAACGAACAACTTCCACCTCCTCCCCCACCCACCCAATCCCCTTAAATGCGCGAGTCAAACGGAACTGGTACATTCTTCGAGAGATGCATGCATGTATTTGGAAAGGAGAAGAAGAAGAAGGGAGTAAAAATATCCGAACGTCTGTCATCGCATCCCATCGCAATGCGCATCCCATTCGAAGTATCGTGACTCGAAGAATGAACAACTTCCACCTCCTCCCCCACCCGCCCAATCCCCTTAAATGTTGTTTGACTCGGACAGTTCGCGAATGTTGTTGACTCGGGGCAGTCTTGCGATTACTTACGCGCATATCCGCCGGAGTTACCTCATTCTTGACTCAAAGAACGAACAACTTCCACCTCCTCCCCCACCCGCCCACCCTGCCTCCCCGCCCCCACCCAATCCCCTTCGAGAATACGCGCATATCCGCCGGAGTTACCTCATTCTTCCCTTCTTCTCCCTTCCAAATACATGCATGTAGTTTGTTGACTCGACCGGTGTTGGGTTGTGATGATAGATCGGTGACCGGAGGGCAATATCCTTCCACCCAATCCCCGAGTGGGCGGGAAAGTCAAGGGTTTTTGACTCGAGCGGTCTTGTGCTGATAGATTATCGGTGACCGGAGTGTAATATCCGATGTCCAACATCGCACCAACTCCCACAGCAGTCTCGCAGCACCTCTTTCTTCCCTTCTCCCTTCCAAATACATGCTATGCATCTCTCAAAGAATATACAAGTTCCGCCTCCTCCCCCACCCACCCACCCTGCCTCCCCGCCCCCCGCCCAATCCCCTGACCGGAGTGTAATATCCGACGTCCATCATCGCATCCCATTGCAGCACCGCAGTACCTCCTTCATTCTTCCTCCTTTCCAAATACATGCTATGCATCTCTCAAAAAGCGGAAAACTTCCACC
>KZ805444.1:26487-111864 GCA_003073855.1 Periconia macrospinosa
GGTGCTGGCTGGTTGCGCGCCCAGGCCGTAGGGTCGAAGGGTGGCAGATGTGTGGAGTTGTTGTTGTTGGACGAGACAGGCGTGGCCGCGGACGATGCTGAAGAGATCAACTCGCTGAGCGGGGGCAGGCGGAGCTGTTGGTCGTTCATGGCGAATGGGAGAGAGGTGTCGGGTTGGGGATGAATCGAGGTTGGTGGAGATGGATTGTCTTTCGCTGCTACGCTGGTGGGGGAGGTGGCAAGTTGCTGTTCATGCCCATCGCAGGCCACACAGGGCGTGTGGTGGTGATGGGTGACGGGTGTTGGGAGGTGCGGCGACGATGGGTGGCAGGTAGGGTGCCGAGTGGGAGTGGTGGTGAAGAGGGTGGGATAGGGACAGGATGGAGTGAGGGTTGACAGGTGGGCGGGTATGGAAGGTTATTCAGAGGGTAGAGGGATGGACAGGACAGGACAGGACAGGATGGGGATGGATGGAGGGAGTGGAGGGCAGGCGGATGTTGTATGTATTGTATTAGTGAGTTGGTTGGTTGGACCCGACAAACAGGCCAGCGACAATGCAGCGTCGTTTGACTCCGCACTGGCTCTGGCTTTGGCTCTGGCAGTGCGCGCGAGTGGTACAGGTTACAGTGTGCTAGGTGGTGCTAGTCGGTGCTGGGAGCTGGGAGCTGGGAGCTGGGTGCTGGGTATACTATAGTAGGTACAGTACAGACTTTACAGTACAGTAGGTAACTACTACAGTAGACGGCGGACGGGGCCACCACAACCACACACATGCTATGCTATGCTGGCTAACCTCAGGGCTCAGGGATGCCGCCCCAGTGCCCCCCAGTGCCCCCCAGTGCCCCCCAGTCTGCCCCCCAAGTGGCCCCCCCCCAGCGCATCCCATGGGCCGCGGAAGGCTGTGATTCGAGCGGCTGGGCTGCCTCAGAGCCGGTATGCAGGCCATGATGGGCATGGAGCAGGCAGGGGGCGACGGGGGCATGGGCATGGGCATGGGCGGGCAGAGGCATGGGCTGCCCCGTCTGCAAGTTATTCCACTACCGCGCCGCTCGCCGCTCTCCCCTCTAGCCTGATGTCCTCTGTTACTCTGTAGCCTCTAGCCTGCCCCTTTTCGGCCTAGCGCATCCATCACGGCGGCCCGAGACTTACCCACATGCACAATCCTTCGCGCCCCCCTTCCTTCCCCCCAACCCAAAACGCGAATCCGAGAACGCCGTCTACCGTACACGGTCTACCTCTAGTACTCTAGTACTCTACCGTCCAAGTTACTTGGGACCGTCTGTCACTGTCCCGTCGCTGTCAGTCGCAGACTAACCCACTCCTACTAGTCGAGGGAACGAGGGAAAAAGGGAACCCGCGCACCCACGCCCATTCGCTCAAAATTAACACTTGTGGCTTAGCCCCATCGCCCTCCACTCCATCCATCTCGTCGTCTCGTCTCGTCTTGTCTTGTCTCGTCGCCGCCCCGTCCCTTTGCTCCGCCTTTCACCTGCTCTGCTCTGCTCTGCTATGCTATGCTCTACTTACTATGTTTCCTTTGCTCTGCTGCTACTAATATTATGTACGGCACGGCTCTGCTCTGCTTAAGAAGCACTGACGCGCGGTAGCACGCCATCTCTCGCGCATGTCTTCTACTGCACCTCTGCAATCCACAGCACACTCCCAACGCCTACATACATCATCATCACCATCATCATCGCCTACTTAACTTACTTGCCTGGGTAGTTGCTTTTCACCTGCCTGGCCCGAGATGACGCTTCTTTGCTTTTTTTAACCCCCTTCACTCGGCCCACCTGCCTGCCCTCCCGTCCCCGAGTCCATCCATCTGTCCCGTCCGTACACACTGCAGTGGTCAAGTCGCCGGCTGCATTTCGAAACATGAACGAATCACAAAACGTGTGGCGGTATCCGGGCGTGGCTTGTTGCTACTCCCGAAAGCGGTTCGGCTGCTTTCTGACCCCCTCGCTCTCCTACTCCCCCCCTACTCCCCTCGCCGCAGACTCCACTTCTTCTTCCTCATTTCAACTCAGCTTGACTCCACCCTCGCGGCTCGACTCAACCGTCACTTACTTAGACCTCTCCATAATGGCAAGGTATCGGTTACCTGAACACGCAGGCACCCGGCAGCTTACTTCCGTCGCCCTCTCTTGCTATTCTCTGCTCCGCTTTGCTGTGGTACCCCCTGAACGGTGTCGATGATCCGCTTTCCCTGGACTGGACGCTCTGATCATGTCCTTTTTGTCAGGCCATATCCCTGGCTGACAAACAATACCATTGCTCGTCCGCGGTACCGGCCACGGGTTCCCTTTGGTACGTGCCATGCCATTGACATTTTTAGTTGGCCGTTCTGCGCAGTGCTCGGGTCGCTGCCTTCTTCCAAGTTCCTCGAGCGTACCGCACCGTACCGCACCCGCCGTACCGTTGAAACTCCCGCATGGCGGCACTTTGACCCTGCGCTAAGGCTCTCTCGGGAACAATGGGACGGCCATGCAAAAAGTAAAGAGTCCAACGCACTCGACTTTGGACTAGCCTGAAATCACCCCGGCATCCAAAGCAATGGCATCGAATGCTGTAATGTTTGACCGTTTACATGCTTCAAAACCGCCCGCTGTTCCAATTGTGGCATTTGTGGCGCCCTCTCTCCCCTGCCGCGCGGATTGACGTGAACCTCGTGAAGCGAGCTTGGAACCCCCCCATGTGCCCCATGCTTTTGGCCGTGCGCGCCTCAGTCGTAATCAACTCACCGATGATGGCTAAACTCTAGGCAAACCTGTGTTCCGAATCAGGGATTTCTACCGGGGCTGGTACTTTTTTACTCTCCTCAGAGTCCCGTACATTGCATATGCCATGTATAACCTGCATTAGTTACATATACTTGTACAGTACATGGAATACGACGGCTTCCGTTGCGCTTGTTGGCTGGCGAGCGTGTACGGAGTGAACAGCAGCCATGCATGCAAGGCAGGGGGTCGCCGGTGCCTGCGGGGTCGAGGCGACGGCACCACGTCCGCGCCGACATGGGTCCATCCTTCCCATTTCCCAATCCATCTGGCCATATTGGTAACCTTACAAAAATGCTCGTCCCAATCGAGCTCAACCTCCAAATTTGCCATGCGCTGTTAACGCATCACTTAACACGCACCTTCTATTGCCTATTTCTCAGACAACCTGTGCCTTGGACCGTGGGAGAGGGGCGTGTGCGCTGCCTGCTGTCCTGCAACCGACGTCCTGCTTCGCTTCACCGTTCAACGCCTGACCGTTCGCCGCAGCTGCTCTTCCCGCCTTACCGATGCCTGTTGTATGTTGTCGGCCATATCGTTTCGAAAAGCTTATGCGCGAAAGGAGATTGGTGGGGCGCGGGGTCGGGGTGCCCGAACTGCGATACACGTTCACACTTATCAATCATGGATCGGCAGGGACTATCTCCATGGCGAGACTTGAGCATACGTCAGTAAGTACTTTTAGCTAACCATCTTATGCTTTGCTATATTTGCACTATATCTATGGGGTTGCGACAACACAGGACCTGTCGCAAACTTCCACCCGTTCGGGGATTGGGAGGTGGAAGCAATTCGAAAAAAGGATGCGGAGAGGCACTTTTGGATCGGCAGGGGCTATATCAATGACGAGACTTGAGCATAGGTCAGCAAGTCCTTTAGCTCAACATCTTATGCTTTGCGGTATTTGTACTCCATCCATAGAATTACAATAACACGGGACCCGTCGCCAAACCTTCTACCCCGTTCGTTCCCTTACAACTGTCTATAATTACGTATCCGCTTCAAATCCGCCACTCTTCCTCCTCCTTACAAAAATTACCCTAGTAAAATACCATCAGCTATTTCAAGCTACCGGTCCCCTGCTACACTATAAACATCCTAAGTACTTAGGCGTGTATGTAGGTAGAAAAGCACATATGTATACTTATATATCCTCTTTCATATTCAACAAGGCGTCCACGTAACTCTCTCTCTCTCTTACACCTCTCCCTCCCTTCTTTCCTCCCTTCCGTCTTTCTTAAGTAACACACACACACACACATATATATATATATATATAAATCCCTTTTACTTAAATAAAAGATATCTCAAAGCAGAGTGAATATATACTACAGTAACTTTATACGCCGCACGCATGTTTCAAAAGGAGATCTTAATATATCTACCTATACGTGTGTGTGTGTGTGTATTTACTATTTGCTATTTACTTTTTACTTTTTACTATTTGTATTTTATAGCTTTTTCACTATGTGTAAGTATGTACTTATCTACCTTCTTAACCTACCTACACACTATACTACCTATACTACTTACCTACACTATCTACACTACTTACTTACACTTAGTCTACATATGTCTACCTCTATCTAATCTACATTAAGTACTTACTTAAATACCATACCTCCTTTTTCCCCCTTTTTTCTACTTTTTTTTTAGGGGGGGGGGTTAAGGTGTATAGAGTTATATGGAGTTGTATATGTATGTGTGTGTGTATAAGTAGGTAGAAATAGTATGTGGAAGTGGAAGTGTAAGTAGAAGTAGAAGTGGATAGGATTAGGTTGGGGGAGGATGGTGGTGGTTATTGTGTTTTTAAAGGGGGGATTTAGGGGGTAGGTTTTTAGGGGGGTAGGGATAGGGGGGTTGGGAGGGTTAGGTGGATGGATGGGTGGGAAGAGGAGGGGGAAGGTATGTATATTTTTTTAGTTTTTAATAAGGGTAAAAGAATAGGAGGGGAGATGGGAAAAAAAATAAGAAAAGAGATAGGAAGAAAGATAGAAGAAAAAAGAGGAAGGAGTGTTATAAAAAGGAATAGATAGAGCTACTATATGTATACGTGTATATGTGTATATATATATATAGTTTTTTAAGGAAAGATAGGAAGGCAATAGGGTAGGTAGTACGTAGTTTGTTTAGGTAGTGCTTGTGTTAATATTAATATTAGAAAAAGTAGTACTATAAGATTAATATGTACGCAACGTTAGTATAGTAAAATAATTCTTAAGAATTAGATAGGTAGGTACGCAGGTAGGGGAGGAAGGAGGAGGTAGTTAGAACAGTACATATTTTTTTTTTTTCAATAAGTTTAAGAAAGAAAGGATAGGATAGATAGATAGAGGAGAGGGGGTGTTCTTATAAGAGATACATCTATCTACTATACCTACTCCTTTACTAAAACCGTTTCTACGTACTTTATTACCTACAGCATATAAACACATTAGAAGGTCGCATATCGGGAAGTTAGTATGCTAGTTCATAATTAACTAATTGTATTTAACGGTCCTTAGATAGATAGGCCTATAAAACTTTATATTTTATTTGTAGAGAAATTATAGTTTAGCTGAACCTCTTGGATATGCGGCCTCCCGTATATACTGTATTTATTACAACGTCGCTCACAGCAAAAGTTTAAATAATTAATTTTTCCTTGCGCTCTCCTCCGAACCTTCAACCAACCGACCAACCGACCGACCCGTTTAAACGGCCCAACCGGCTACGTCCCGACACACCCGCGCGCCCGCGTGCGACGCATCCAACAAACTTTGCCCTACTTCACGCGTGCGTGCAACGCAACCTGCTAGTTAACGGTAGAAGCACGCAGACAAACTAGCTTAGGGTCTGCGTCTGCATTAGAAAGCAGCAAGGATGATTACAGTCCCATCATCCTATTCGAGCGGGATAATTTCCTTTCCTTTCCCTTCCCTTCCCGCGTCCCCCGCCCGCGCGCGCGAGCGAGCGAGCGAGCGATCCGTTCGCTAATGCGCTGCGCTGCGCTGCGCGCTCACGGGGAGGGTGAATTGAATTAGCTTGATGCAAGGACGAACGAACGAACGTCTGCAGTTGGTATGTATGTGGATTGTTTGTGTTTTGGTTTTAATTTGGTTGGGGAACTTTATAATCCTGTTATTGCTTGCGTGTAGTGGTCTTGATTGTGTGGTTTTTGTTTGGGTATGTGTATTATAGGGGAGTGGGGGATTTGGTGGGTAAGTGGGTAGGTGGGTGAGTGGGTAGGTGGTGGAAGGTTACATATATAAGTTTTTAAAACGAATTTAAGCAAAAGAGGTAGTGGAGAGTAACTAGCTTATTAACTGCCTTGGGTTTTGCATTGTTAGTTGTGGTTTTTGGGTGGTTATATTATACATGTCTGCTAAGGGGGGGATTGGGTGGAGGGCGGGTAGGGGAGGAGGTAGAAGGTTACACGCTTTTAAAGTAGATGTAGAGAGTGGACTACATATGTATTAAACGCTTTAAGTTTTCCTTGGGCAATTATATTACACCAGCCTGTCTGCCAGGCTGCCTACTTGCCTTAGAGTAATCTTGTATTGCGATATTTATTTAGGGCTAGTAATTTGATTACTATAGTTACTATAAGGAAGACGTGTATACTTTTTCATTTTATCGAGGGCCTGTTGTTCTGTGTCGCTCTGTGATACGTCTAGTATTAAGCGTATAGTGGTAATGCGACACTCTAGGGGATTAGGCGGGGGGAGGAGGTGGAAGGTTACACGCTTTCAAAACAAATTTAAGCAGTGGATTACAATAGCGAAGACGTGTATACTTTTTTATTTTGTTAAGGGCCTGTTGTCCTGTGTTGCTCTGTGATACGTCCATCATTAAGCGTACAGTGGCAATGCGACACTTTACCAGCGATTCGGTAGCCTACTGTGTGTTTGGGCGGTCGGCGGTCGCCTTACCGCACGCAGTAATTCAGTAGTAAGCCCTAGTTTTACAGCCGCCATGTTTTGTTGCTAGCGCACCCGCTAGCGTAGGTACGTTTTGTATACTAAAGACTATGCTCCTTAACTGGACTACATGAATTCTACGCGCAGGGTGGAAATTGAGACGGGAACATGCGTTTCCTCTGCGTTTGGTATTGTCCGATGTGTTGGTTCCGCGCACCATTGCATTTAATCCTTTCTCAGATCCAACGGATGGTAGCCTGTGGGCTTTTACCATAACGTCGGCAGGGGTCTGGCGTCGGATGTGGGACGACGGTGAGTGCTGTTTCATTGTTGGAACAGTACGGAAGCTGAACGTTCTCCTTTAGGGAACGATCCGAGCCGTCTTTGTACGCCGCCGCCCAGACATATGATTGATTTTCTTCCCGCAAGTGCTAGTGCTACGTGGTTTTGACACATAGTGTCACTCAACACCAGTGACATTCCCGTCGAGATAAGTTTCTTCGCTTTCACCATCGATCCGATTGATCCCGGGAAGCTATTTGTGATGGTTACAATCATTCCTAATAACTTCTGATCAACGACTCCTCGTCCCTCACCCAAACGCTCCCGCACTTGCAACACTTTGCGTCGTACTCGCAATGCGCCTCCAATGCATAACGTGGCAGCCAGCACCCAGCCTTGGGGTGGGAGAAAAACAACGAGTCGTCAGACTCGATCGCTTTTCCACATCTTCACCTCCTCTTTGCAACTCTTCCCGCCTCTCACGGCATTTCCCACAACACCGTCTTATCTCGCGCCTTACCTTGTTCGAAGGCACTCGCATACGGTGCCACCACAACCAATTTCTCCGCCCACGTGTGTTGTCCTTCTTTTGCATATCATTTCTTACCTCGGCACCTACCCCGCGGTTCATTTAGTAAAGCGGCTGCCTCGTCGGGGGCGGAGTTCGCTTCTTTATACGTGCACTAGCCGTATCCGGAGGGAGTTGCGTAGGGCTATCAGCGCTCTGGACAATTTTCGATTACACATTTGCCATTTGGAATTAAAAAGGGAGATATCCTTGTTCGTTTGCGCGAGCGTAAGTGGCTGGATGCTTTCTTCTCGTGCGTGACGCCGCAGGGCTATGTTGTCAGAATGCTTTAGTGCCCGCTTGCCCCCGTCGTCCGGCCAGCCCGATAATCTACGAAAGCAGACATTTGCGTCTAGCGGTATCTTACAGCATGAGGCTCTGGGGCGGTTCGTACTGGGCGATTGTGGAGAAAAGGTAAGTTTGGTTCTTGGAGTTCTTGTAGAGGGAAGTGAATGTCACTAAAGGGCCGAATTCATGATAGAGAATGCTAACCAGCAGTTCACTAGCAAATCTTGATCCTTCATTCCTTCGGACTGCAATTGGCTCTGCGGGGTTCAAAGATCAACCCCCCATCGCAGATTGCGAACATGAAATGTCGCGATGACCCCAGCCTTACGACAATTAACCATGCGTTCCCGTTACGGTCCCCGCTGACAGGCCGTGGTGGTACGGACTGCATCTCGGCATGCATTCATCCTCCTTTCCCGCGAATCCGATATTTTCTTTTTGTAAATTGCTAATCGCCCGAAACGCAGAGATTGAAAAACAAACCGGTCCGCTGCTGTCCCACCCATTCTTAAGCACCGCGGTCCCAGGATTTTCGTTAACCGTTTTTGCGCGACGTCAGGCCCTCCACCGCCCTATGCCTTTCCCATGCCATCGCATCCTCTAACACTTCGTATTCGCCATCTGCCTGCAGATCAGGTGCAGATCAAAGACGCCTTCCCCAGGAAACAAAAAGCTTAGTGTATAATTCGAATTCACCAGCCAACCGAAAGAAACGACGACGAAACCGGGGAAAGAAGAGAAGGGAACACGAAGATCGAAAAAGCATTACACAAAATCTTAACTCCACCAAATGCAGTAAAGAGCCCCACAGAAAACTTCACGACGGTCGAAGAAACAGTGACCGGTAGGCCCACAAAGATTCACGCACTCCCCCATATTCCACGGGGAGTTCTCAGCAGACACGTACGTCTCAGGAAGACGACACTACCGCTTTTAAAGGACCCTTTTTTCACGAACGATTCTCGAAAAGATATAATAACGACTTTCCATCGAGTAACGACATCTACATCATGGCTCATCCCACGCCCGAGCAGGAGGCGTACATGCGCGCGCACATCCACGAGGACCGCAGGCACTATGTCATAGGCATGCATTCTGGCTTCCTCGTCCTAGGCGTTTTATCCGTTATCCTGAGATTCCTGTCGCGCATAAAAATTGGCGCAAAGTTGGGGAAAGACGACTGGCTTATTCTGATTGCTTTGGTACGTTTGGAGCTCTTTCCTCTCCTTTTCTCCCTCTCTCCCTCCATTTCTTTCTACGATCTGTTTACGCTTTTGCGTCGGGGACTATCGGCGGACATTGTATTCGGTCGCTGTGTAGAAGGGGTTTAGTGTACGTTCGAACAGCAGCGTGGCAGGGGTGTAAGTCCGACGACGGATTGGGATCGAAGGATCAACGCTACTAACTGCAACCGCTCTTTTTCTCTTCCTCTTTAGATATCATGCATGTTCTTTAGAATCAGTACTAACTATGGTTCAGGTGTCCCTGGCCGGACATGCGATACCGTGTATGGTCATCGTTAGATTCGGTGTTGGGAGGCATGTTTTATTGATTTCAGACCCACAAGGTATCGCACTCGTGAGTAAACCCCCCACGATTCTGGAAGTCCTTGATGGGATCGAAGGATCGAAGAAGAAAACACGCAGAGGATTCCTGCTAATCAAAAATCCGAAACAGGCAAATCTTGTCGGGGCTACTGCCTACAGCCTCACCCTCATGTTCACCAAGCTCTCCATCCTCGCTCTATACCACCGCATCTTCAGCCTCACCCGTGGGTGGATGCCGACGTTATACACCATAGCCGGATTCGTCATCGCGTTGGGCCTCATACAACCATTCGTCTACATCTTCCAATGCATACCTATCAGCGCTACTTGGGAGGGAATAGAAAACGCCAAGTGCATTAATTTCGGCCTAGGTACGCTCTCCCCACCCGATATTTACTTCATACCTCGTGTGTGCGCAACCTTGTTAACATCAAACAGCTATCATCATCCTCGGCGCAATCCACATCGTTACGGATTGGTTGCTTTTGTTCCTTCCCATCCCCGTCGTCCTGGGCCTGCAACTCAGCAACCGCGTCAAGGCGAGCATCTGCTCGCTATTCATGGTAGGTGCTGTGGTGTGCATCATCTCCATCATCCGCCTTCAACGGGCCCACGAAATCGGCGGCACCACAGATCCAACATGTACGTGTTGCACTCCCAACCCAACCCCCCAAACCAAAACACAAACTAACACAACTCCCTCAAAACAGGGACCTACGTCCCCATCCAAGCCCTCACCACCGTCGAAGGCGCAATCGGTACGTCATCACACCCCCTTCTCCACCCCCAACACCAACACCAACAAACTAACCCACCCACCTGCAGGCATCCTCGCCGCATGCATGCCTACTTGGCGCCCTCTTTTCCGCTTCCTCGGTCAAGGTGTCTCAAGCTACTTCTCCTCAGGCTCATGGCAGGGAACTTCAGGCTACGCCCGCTCCGGCGGCAGCAGCCACCGCCACGCATCCCAAAAACATGCCCACCACAAAGACCCCAACAGCAAACTCCCCCACTCCTCCATCTCCTCGACCTCAAACCCAACCTCGACCTCAAAAACCCCTTCCTCCACCCACCACGGCGGCACCGGTACCACCACAAACCATCTCGACCCCGAAGCCGCTGCCGTCGTAAGCGGTGGCGGAGGAGGAGGTAGTAAGAGGGTTAGCTGGATGACGGGATCCCGCAAGAACCGCAGCGAGAGCAACACGAGCAGCGATTCCGTCGAGCGCATGTTGCAAGGCAGGATACGAGGTCATTCTACCTCGACGGATCACGAGGACGAGGGAGTCGAGCTTGGGGAATTGAGTCCTACGACGCGGACGGTGGGAGATGTCGGGGAGGTGAGTATGGGGACGGCGAGGAGGGTTGAGGTTGTTAGTGGGAATTGGGGTGCTAGTGGTGGGATGGGGGGAGGAGGTGGGGTTAGGAGGCCTGAGGGGGTTGTTGTTAGGCCGTAGGGTTGGGATGGGAGGAGAAGGAGTGTGTGTGTTTGTTTTGCACGCTTCTTTGTCGTCTTCGTTGTGCTTTTTCTTCTTCTTCTTTTTTTGGACTTGTCAAATGTTATATACCCTTTCTGTATGTATCTTTCTTTCTATATATATGCACGATTTTTTATTTTCTTTTTCTCCCTAGTCAGTAAAATGTAAAGAAATATAGAATTAGACCTCTTCATTTGTTCTCCCATGTGCCTTCTTTCTCATGAAACCCACCCTCTTACTCAAGTGTCGAATAGAAAAGAAAAAGCAATGTTCATGCCTGAATTACGTATGGGTATATGTAAGAAGAAAAGTGTCTACGATAGATAGGCTTGGGACATATACCGCTAAGTACGATTGATGCGAGCTTGACCTGGGTGGTTTTGAATGGGCGGGTTTCGCACAATGATGGAATTTTAAAGGGGCGGCGAATTTGGTTTTAGTTTTGGGGTTGGTTTTGCAAAGGGGTGCAAGATGGAGAGATTCGATGTGTGTTGGATTTGGTTGTCGTTAGTGGGCGTGGCGATGTTTTGTTAGAGTTAGAAGGATAGGGAATAGTTTTACGTTTGTTAAACATTTCAATGTTAGATAACTATTGAAAAGTACAAGTCAATGTCAGGATCATAAATTCGGAATAGTGTCTTGGCTGAATTACTTCTTTTAACACCTTCATCCAAATTTCCGCATAAAACTTAGCTTAACAAACTAGCCTAGACCCTACATAGTTAATCCCTCCCCACCTCCTCACTCCTCGCCAACGCCTCCCTCCTCGACGAACTCTGCGGATCAAAATACGGCCTCTCCCCCAACGAAACCGCCCTCTGTCCCGTCCGTGCTCCCAACCCCTCATAATCAAACGTCGCGGAATGATACACACTCCTATTATCCCAAATCGCCAAATCATTGACATTCTGCCATCGATGCCTAACCTGCAAATCATGGTTCTCGGCAATCAACTGCACGAACCACGCCAACGCCGTCTTCGATTCCTCGTCGGTGAGTTCGTTGATCTTGGAGACGTGGTGGCCTACCGCGAAGACGGATTTCCAGCCTGTGACGGGGTTCGTGCGGATCACGGGGTGTGTGGCGATGAGGTCTTCGCCGACGTTTTCGGGGGCGCCGCGCGGGGAGGAGTAGATGGCGAAGTTGTTGGCTTTGGCGGCTTCGTTGAAGCCTGGTTGCGCGTAGGTTGCTGTGAGCTTGTCGAAGAATTCTTGGTAGGGCTTTGAAAGGCGGTCGTAGAGCTCGTAGCCGGAGGCCCAGAGGGTGTCTGTTGTGCGAGGAGGGTTAGTATGGAGGGCTTGTGGTTTTGGGGCACGTGACGATAAGGAGGGACGGGGACGTACCGCCGCCAGTCTTGGGGAGCTCGGTCAAGCGCAGAAGTGCGTAGTCGCTGGGGATGGGCTCGAAGGTGATGTCCGAGTGCCATCCGTTCTTCGCGCTTTGTTTCTTGTTCACAGTGAAGAAGCGGTTGCTGTACAGCTTCTTCTGTTGCTCGGAGCTGATGACGCTGATCTCGTTGTCTCCGCCACCAAGCGTACGCCCTGCGTTGATCACAGGATGGATGTGGAGTTTGGAGGTTTCGGGTTTCCCTGACAGCTCGCCCAATCGCTGGGCAAGTTCCTTTTGCAGATCATTGTCGAGCTCGTCCTGCTTGCGGAAGAAGACAACGCCGCGTTGCGAGACTGTTACATGCGGTTAACACACACATACGCGCGCGCGCGGGGGGCTCGAAGAGATAGTGAAAGGGGGATACTTGCTCGTGATTGCGAGGTCGCGGATCAGTTCGTCAGAGTTGGGAGCACGAAGCCATTCCTTGAGATTCACTTCAGGGAACTCACGACCAATAACGGGCGTCACATCGAATGACTTGAACTGATCGAGCACTCCCTTCAATTGAAGAGGTTCACGGTGCACGACTGGTGCCTGCTTCTCCTGCGTCTGTCCGACCGCGGTGATAGTCTCTGTAGCCATACTTCAATATACCAAATCTCGTTATGTAAAATGCGAGTTAAAAAAACAAAAGGATACTTCTATCTGTTTCCACCGACGCAGAAAACCCAATCCTTATATCGATATTTTGAGGCGTGATTACGAGATTCCCCGAAGTCGCACGCACGCTATCTCGCGTGGTTGCCTATTGCACCATCACCGGGATGTCGCTCGCGAGAATTGGCCCTGCGCAGCGCCCCGCGCGCCGTGGTAAACTGTCTGCCTAATGGTCGGGTATATGTTTCTTGAAAACTAGAGTTGAGGAATCACATGAGAGATAGCTGCAGTGCTGTTGAGGGGTTGAGGGGTTGCATATACGAAATGTGGGGGGTGGATGACGTGCTGGCGATATACCTACCTAACCTTCCTATGCCACTGCAAAACACGGCCAACTGCGTATCTTAGCGGTGGGAAGTATTCACAGAGAGGTTCAATGTTGCTGCTATTATTTATTTCTAGAAAAGTGGTTTTGATTCGGTTCGCGTCAATCTCCAATTTGCGCGCTTAGGAGGGAAAAAGGAGACAAATTGATATCCGTTCAGTTTTGAGTTATGAATATAGAATTTCTTTGCGCTTTTGATACATGTCACAGCTGACAACGTTACCGCGCTGCCGAATGTACCGTCTCCGCTCAAATACTAACAGCTTATCTTGGTGCTGCGCGCGGGATAAAATCTCAGCAAACATATATACATCCATCCAAAGCCTTGTCACTATGTATAGCTTGTCAACATAGTCTCTCACGATACAAGCTTCAGGATGTCGCGACAACCAACAAAAGAAACACAATAACACATAAATAGTTAAAATAAACACAAACTTTTCATCCCGTTCTACATTCCACCCAGTAATGTCGCGATTCGTATCCAGCGGGTCCTTCTCGTAAAACCCACACTGCCTTTCCCAGTTAGTCAAACGTTACACATAACCCTTATCTACACACAACCACCTACCCACACACACGTGCGAGCGTGCGTGCGTGCGTGTGTAGTAGTTACCCGCCACCCCGGGTCTAGACTAGTCAACCCTACAAATTCCTGCATCAATGTCGCAATTCCTCGTCTGCCGATCAACCCCCCCTCCCCTAGTCTTCGCTACCTACCTCCTCCCTACAGCTCACCACTTACGCTCCTTTTGAATCGGAGGCACGACATCTACCCTCCATAGCCCCGACAATCCACATATTTTGGAGTCCTCGGCCGTGCATACATGTCATTACGCACGCGAATTGCGTTTTTCCCCCTCTCCCATGGCACGGCATGCCTTTGAAGATCTTCAAACACCCCTCCCCTCCTCCTCCCCCAACCCATTCGACGAATTCCAGACCATGGCATCGGGATTTGGATTCCGTATAAATAAAACATTTTACCCCCCCCCGGTAGTCAATTACATGCAGACTGGAAACTTCCAAGAAAACTCTTTTTCCTCCTCCGTCTTCTTTGTTAGTAGTTAGTCAAAACACGAACCTGCCGGCACAAGCCTCTTCGTCTGCTTCTTCTGCGTCGGCGACGGCGCAGGGAGTGACGAGCAATAACGCGAGTGAAGCCGTGTTGGAGAAGAAGGACCAGAGTAGCGTCGTCGTTGAGGATACCGAGGAAGAAGTAGTCCCACCGCCTCACGGTGCCGCTTGCGAAAAAGCGGTTTTGGTTTCAGAGGGGGGTTGGGTGGGATCCGGGTGCAATTAAGACTTTGGTAAGGATTTAATTGTCTTTGCGGATTCATGTGGGAGAGGTGGTTTTTGTGTTGGTGTGGTTGGGCTGATAGTGAATGGAGTAGGGTTAGGGAGACTGCGAAGCAGTATCGGCCGCGGTCTGACTAGTAAGTGTTTTCCCCTCCATCCATCAAAATAGAAATTTGGAAAGGAGAAAGTGTTTCTCTGATAATCTCCCCCTCGCGCGTGTGTGTAAAGGGAAAACCTCCACCGCTTCAACCCCCTATCACGCTGGACCTGGGGCGAAGAAAACAACCTGATTCGCAATTGATGCTGAATGAGAACTTCAGTTTCACAAACAAGAGTTTTTCGGAAAGGAGCTCACACGGAGCAGTATAACCCCAAATTTCTTATGTATTTAACCGTGTATTCCTCTTGTAAAACAAGCTCCTTGATTGTCAATCAATATACTGCAAAAAGTCGCAGTTAAGGACCGCAACTGGAGGTGGCACCTAACTAGGTAAGGTGCAACGCTAGCTCTAGTGCGTTAGCGTTAATTTCAACAGGTTAGCTTAGTACCTTACCTAGTTTGTATGTGCCTGAGTTTTACCGTATGCTCATTGGCAATTCAACAGCGCATTCTCACAATACACTTGACATCTTTCTCTCTGCGCTTCCTACTATTCTGTATTATAACAAATATGTGTTAGCACATTGCTAAAGTGCCGACATCCTATTGCGAAACTCAAGGCACCTGCCCCTCAGCAGATCCAAAGATTTCGAATACACCTCAATTTATGATAGTGTCAACTGGTGTAATGATATATCATATTGCGTGAATTATAGGTTTTGATCAATTCTAAAAGACTGTGCAACAACAATAAGAAACTCCAGGTATACAACACTGCTCCTAAGACTCCTGCTCGGCAGGGTACAATCCAAATCCAAACATCGCTTGCATCCAACGCCATTAAAAACTAGCCGAAGCTCCACTCAAACCCATCCCTGATTGCCAACTCTTTCTTAATTCGCGACACACACTCAGTTCTTGACGCGCTTGGCCTGGATAGCTTGAAGAGCATTGTCATTGGGCTGCGCATCTCCAAATCCACAGCCACCGTCTCGCTCCTGCGCAACAGCGGGACCAGCACATTTTCCAGACTTGAATCCACAGCACGCAGACGCACAGTCGGCGTCAGATGTGCAAACACCGGTGATAAACTGCGTTCCAGCAGCCTGTGCGGCGTTTCCGCCAGCAGCGTTTCCACCGGTGGCATTTCCGGCTCCACCCGCAGCATTTCCAGCTGCAGCGTTTCCGGTTGCAACCGCGGCGGCCGATGCCGTTGAAGAGGCAGCTGCTCCAGCTCCAGCGCCGGCTCCGGCACCAGCACCGGCTCCTCCGGTCACAGCGACCGCAGCGTTGTCGTTTGGCTGAGCGTCGCCGAAACCGCATCCACCATCGCGTTCCTGAGCGACAACGGGGCCGGCACACTTTCCAGAGTTGAACCCGCAGCAAGCGGATGCGCAATCAGCGTCGGAGGTGCAAGCACCAGTGATGAATTGTTTGCCTTGGGCTGCAACGTGGAGAGAAACTGTTCAAGCGTGAGTTAGGATCGCTTCCAGGGTAAAGTATCGGTGATGTACTTACGGCTAAGAAGAGCCACGATCTTGAAGATGGGAGCCATTTTTGATGATTTGAAAAGTTGAAGAGAATGGATTGGTGGTGTTTGTATAAAACTGATAATACTAATTGTAAAGTGTAAGGACCGGCCGACTTCTCCTGGAAGATATGCGAAAAAAAAGATGAATGAGAATGGAAAACCGATTGAAGCCTGAGGTTGAAAGCTGTTGATGCTGGATTAGACGTCGAATCTCCAGCGCTTCTTATACGAACAGCTTTGCTATTGATGACATGCAGAGGATCCACGGTCCTCAGAAACTGACACTCCGGACTCGACCCAAAACTAAACGCCCGGTACGTCTCGCCAGACGATCAACGCCTTACCGATCCTTGCGGATTCTATGGAGCCAAAGAGGTATACTAAGCGGCTAAAGATGGCAGTACGCACGAGAGATTGTTCTCGCCGTGAATCGTTTTCCAATCAGGGACGAGAGACGCTTACTTCGCCTCTCGCTGCATAGACACAAGTTTTGAGTCGATTCAACATTGAACATTATGCGTTTGAGGGTCCACCGGACTACGCCTTCATGCCGCGGGGCGAAGGGAGAGTGAACGTTATGACGGGTGATCATGTGGGGCGGATGTTTACGGGCGGGTAGCGCTAGACCCCTTACAACGCATGCGCCACATTCACCCCTCACCAGCCACACATGCCTTGCGTCCACTAAGAGTGCATATTTACCTCTTCTGTTTAACCACCATCCTTACCAAGGTTTGAGGAATCCTCGGAGCTGCGTAATTGTTCCTCCGTTCTACTGGATTTGGTAGGTTGGAGCCTGTGGCGCCAAGGTATGCTGCGACTAAGCCGGTTTCAGCCCCTAGTTTGCTGCCTTCAGTGTAAGATCGCTGTATCAACCCGACATATATGGCCACGCGCGCCTCCTCAACTTATGCACCACCACTGTTTCTTTATGCCTCAGTCCGTGTTTGAACTAATTCCTATATTCTTTTTGCTTATGATCCTCCTTTGCGAGCTGACTGGACTCGATGTCACCTGCTAATGCTAAATGTAGGGTTACATGCGTGGATAGTGGCAAACATCAGATCGACTCTTGGATGTAGGTTTCTGCCGGATGTATCTGTCTCCGTCCGAAGCGCTGTTCTTAAGGATGCTGCGGTTTATATCAGGCTATTGATAGATTGATGCATCAATGTAGAAACGACGTCGCAATTTGTCTTGGACTGAGGCACCTGGCTTAGCATTACGTTATAAACAGAGCATTAAGGCAGAAACCAAGAGTTTTTGCAAGACCAGAGATCATGAAAGGCTTGTCATCAGCTAATGTGAGAAGCGCTGTAAGATTTGTCGATATTTTTATTGGTGACAGTGAGCAGTCAATGGAAGGTCAGGATAGATGTTCCAGCGCCAATATCGATACCACCTGAAAAAAATACGTTTGACAGCTTTAAGCAGGGCAATTGACAGAATTCACGTCTGTCTTCTTCATGGTAACACGACGCACGTGCATTTGGGCATCCTCGAAGCAATCCGAATCGGGACCGACCAGCGCTAGTCCTGCCTTGGGATGGTGGAAGGCTAATCCTTATTGTAACAGAGTCTCACAAACTCCGTGCACCTCCGAGCATCCTCAACACCCACTGTATGAGAGGAGTAATCGCGAAGCCCGTAAATGCTGACACGGAAAAATCCTGAAGCGAACGTCGCTTCATCTGCTTCTTCATCCTTCGCGTTGATCCTATTGCCGATTAGTTCCGAGCAGATGGAAGAGATGAGCCTTTTACAGCTTCGAAGAGGCCCCTTTCAAACCCGTTCAATCATGTCTTCTGGGTTGCCTTTCAACGAGGCATCAAAAAGTTACATACACATATGCAAAAATCTAAGGAGGTCCTTTGAATCGAGTGCAGTTCCTACCATCCCCTCATCCTTTTGACATCTGCGTCATCATACAGCTAGGCGATCCTGGTCGGCACAATTAATGATTAATACTTTGCCGTGGGAGTACTCGAATAAGAACGTCGAGAAACGGTGCGAACACATCAATATAAAAGCTTTCCAATTCAATACCGATTCCTTTGACTTTGTGAGTTAGTTCGATGGAAGCAACGGAAAAAGTCGGCGAAGTGTTTTTCGATCTTTTGGTGGTATATAAGATTGAGATTCGTATGGGGTTTGAAATCCTTCCAGTCGAATCTGCGCACGCTTTCGACCCAGAGTGTATCCTCATTTGTTGAACAGAGAACGGTGTTCGTGAGATTGGAATCTCCTTGGTTCCGGTGGGTCATTTCTACGATGCCGTAGATTTGGGGGGGTTCTGAATGATGCAGCTCAGGTCCAACATTCAAGAGTCCAATGGCGGCAAAGAATTTCGTCCTGGTCGCAGTTTCTGACGAATGACCTATTTACTTCGACGTTGGTCTTGCAGACACTTCTTATAACGCATGCCATATGCCGTTATGGACATGGATATGCATTCCTTGGAGCCTCGCATTCTGATTACCTGCACAGAAAGGAGGCCACTCACATCAACGTTACTTTTCGTGATTAGGTAGCTCTTGGGAAATATTACCATACGCGGGAACGTTCTATGGTGTCGATAATAAATGGAGATCTGATGATACATAAAGCTCTCAGACTGGCACCTCGTCACAGATTAACTTCACGATTCATCGTTTAGGTAATCTCGGATGATGAACCATAAAACTTGCAGGATCTTGTGTCACTAATCAACGCTATTAACTTGAACAGTTACTCGAAGAGTGCTTGCTGGAAATAATTCAAGATTTGGAAGATGATCTAGCTGCCTTTATCTCGTAAGTACTAGTACTTTTAAGTCAAAATGCCTTTTCTTGCGCATAACAATTTTATTGTTGTTGTCCCGTGCTAGATTCCCTTAGTCGCAATATGAGATGTCGCATTTGATACATACGTACATGGTTTCGCATTTATTGGATATTCTTTTAGCTTTGGTCGTGACTTCTCTCAATTTCCCTCATGACATCAAAGTCACATTCCTTAGGTAAGATTATCGATATGTAAATCTCAATCGCTTGCGCGCATAAAGGTTTCTCGCAGCGTTAGCGATCCGTATAAGTGAAACAAGAACGAGAACTAGAGACAAAAAAAAGGAGCGTCACGCACACTCAACAAAATAACAATTTCTCAGTCAATGTAAACCCATCAGACCCTCAAAATATCCCTCGTCCGTATACGTATTCGGGATATCCCGGCTTATGCATAGCGTCGGTAACTACGGGGGCCGATATCCCTACCGCTCGGGACGGGCTGCACCCTTATTTAAGCTGTTCTTGGCCATCTCATTTATTACCTCAAATGGGAAAGCGGGTGGAATTATCGCTGCGCGTCATCTGATTTGGGTGGAGCGTAAGCGACGGTACGTACCGATTTGGGGGATTTATATAGTGGAGATTGATGTCTGCGAGGTTTGGGGTTTTTGAGCTTGTTTGAGGAGCCTGGATTTGAAGTGTTTTCGTTTTAAAATTAAGTGAAGAGAATTGTTCATATCGCGACTCCTATCAACCAACCATAGCATCCACAATGATCGTATCAACGCTTCTATCCCAATTCTCTAGAACAACAACTGCAGGATGTCGGATATCACAAAAAAACATATCTCCATCAGCCTTCCAAGCACGTTCTACTATTATCGCTACCACTCACTCGAGACACTTCTCCCGTCTTAGTCGCTCGACCCCAGCCTCCGAGATAGTCATCCACCTCAAAAACGATGGCTGCGTAGTCCTCGAAAACATGTTCACCCCTTCTCAAATCGCTCGCCTAAACTCCGACTTCGCCAGCGCCCTCTCTACCACACAACCAGGCCGCCCCGCAAACCTAAACACCCCCCCTCTCCCCCAATCTCTCGACGCTCCCACATTCGGCCAAAACACGCGACGTCTAGGGAACTTATTCAATGTGAGCGCCGGTTTCCGCCAGGACGTTGCTACGAATGCAACTTTACACGACACATGTGTAGAAATCTTCAAAGAGACTGGTGACTACTGGCTTAGCACAGCACAAATGATCGATCTCGGGTCAGGATCCAAAGCCCAACCTCTGCACGCCGACGCCGCAGGATGGTGGCCGTTTTGGAGCATGGGTGATACCTGGACGCCAGAATTCGCAGTAAACTTCCTCATCGCAACAACAGACACAACGAAGGCCAACGGCGCCACTGGTGTTGTAAGGGGCAGCCACAAAATTAAATACACCGAGATTCCCAAGGCTGAGAACTTCACGTGTTGGGATTTCCCGGATGAGCAAGTCGAGCAGGTTGAGTTGAAGGCGGGGGATTGTTTGTTACTTGGTGGGCGGATTGTGCATAGAGGAGAGGAGAATAAGACAGATGAGCGGAGGGGGTTGTTGAGTGTTGAGGTGATTAGTTCGGCGTTTACCCCCGAAGAGGCGCATCCGCTTGTGGTGGAGGAGCAGGCTAGGAGAGATCTAGCGGGCATGGACGAGAGGGTGAAGAAGTTTGTGGGGTTTAGGGAGATGAAGTCGGTGGTTGGGCCTGGTTCGTGGCAGGACCATCGCGTGGGTGGGTTGAAGAGGCGGTTGGGGTTTTGAGAGGTGTGTGGGTGTTGAATGGAGGTAAAGCCTTTAATTGAACTTGTACGATAATTTAGGGGCAAACTTTGATTTTCGGATTTGTAAAGGATTTGATGACAGTCAGATCCATTAGCTAAGGGATCCAAGCTTTGCTATTTCGTATTAGAAATACATATCGACTAAAACCTTATTCAAACCTTAAGACCCCAAAAGCTTGAGATAGGTATTTTCTACAGGCCACCACCACAAGATTGAAGATACGGACACACAGCAAGCCAACTCGTCCTCCTTTCCAAAATCTCTTAAGATATAGCAGACCTAGAATATTCTCCAAATGACCATCCTTGTTGCCGTACTATGTACATACACAAATGCACATGCATGAGCATACCTGACATCTTAAGAAGTTAGAGCGAAAGAAGGTGGGAACTGTTGTTCGTCTTAACGCCCCCCACCCCTACTATTGGACTTCATCAAGACGCTATTAACAGCTATATCGTTACTAGAGAAACGGGTTTCTTATCAGATAATAATTTAATCTCTTTTGTAGGATATAGAGCACTGTTTAAGGGGGAACAGTGAAGATACCTAGAAAAGACTAGGGGGCTATAAAGGTATGAATAAGCACACTCATGGAGAAATCCAAGGCCGGAGTCCTCACCTTCGAATTATTAAGATCAAGAATACAAAAGAAAAAAAAGAAAAGAAAAAAAAAAATCCCCCAGGGGAGAAGACTTTTGACCCAGAGCTGCAAAACACATCCATTTACTGACCTCCCCGTCCTACTCTATCAGCCAAAACTTACTGGATCGCGTTTATATGCGTATTCTATACCTAATTAGTTATTGTCCATCTATTAGTTTCACAGTGTTACAGACTACATTAAATAATATTACGCAGCTACTATTTTAGAAAATGGCAGCTGCGAAACGTTAACTACCAACACAATTAGTATCGAGTGTAAATAAAAAACAGGTTGGACTGTAAATAATGGCTGGGGTTTAATAACGTACACGTGTAATCGTGTTATGCGCAGAAATCGGAGCTCCGTTCGGAGTGGTTGATTTTGTCGCACTTGCGATACACGGGGTGTATAGGGGGTGGGGTCGAGATTGAGACATTTAACCTGGGTATGGTCTGATACGAAAAGCAATATGTAGCAAAGCCTCAAATATATACGTGTCGATGCATTACTCACCTGCAGGTAAATGCGTGCGCCACACTCCTTAAGCCCCAAGACTGAGGCTGAGCTTGCCAAAAGTCGCAGCCTTCATATCTTGATGAAAAACTTGATCAATCTTCGGAAAACTCTGAGCTCAGCCACCCACGGAAAATACTAGCTAAAAAAACACTTTATACGTCTTTAACTTAGGGCATGCACACCGATAAATGGTCGATCACGTGATAACGCCTTGTATTTTGATACATGAAGTTCAGCTTGATGCCCAATCCTCAATTGACCGCAGACTTTCTTAAACACGCCATTCCACAACAACTATTAGTAGCACCGACGACGGTTTGGCAAAGAGTTTTCCTTCATATTCTTGGACTGGGGAGCTTATTTACCATCATTACATACCTAAGATGAATGCTAGCAACGGATCAACGCATTCGGATACGACATTCCACAAGTGGAAGGCTGAGCCTACAACGCGAGGATCTTTCAGCATCATCTCATCATGCTTGATTACTATGACACTTTGTGTAAGTTATATTATTATACCTTCAATACTACGGCGTGGTACTTTGGGCCCTGGCAAAATTCATGGCCGCAGAAGCACCAGAATTAGGAGGCCTATAATGAACTAAGCCATCTTTGATGAAAAAGGCTAATTGTAAATATAGGTATGGACATCTGTACACCTGAACCTCCCGGAATACCAGAAGCCGATGTCCCAGACCTGGAGAAAGGTTATGTGGTTGATGATAGCCTTGTTGGCTCCTGAATTTGTACGACTGCTAAAACCGCCAAGATTTTGTCTTTTTCAAACTAATAGGTCTCCACAAAGGTTGCTGTTACAGCGTATTCTCAATATAAAGAGGCGCAGGAGTTGGGAATCTATATGCGGGGAGAGCTTGGACAACCAGAACCAGTGCCTTGGTGGCGCAGGGTCTTATCCTTCCGCCTTTCTCTATCTTCAATCATCAAATCCGTCGCTGCCGCTGCTAGAGCGACTTACGACTTCTTCTGGGGTGATTGCAAACGCTGTGAGATTTTACCACAGTCGCCTTATCGGCATTTCCATCCATGCATCCAGTAAGCAATTCTTAAATTTTCATTCAGTTCTCGACTGACTGGTTTCGCAAAGGGAAAAAAATCAGGAGGAGACTCTCTACGAGAAGCGACACATCTGGACTGCGTCCCATTCTTTTTATGCTATAATGGGGGGGTTTGCGATCAGTACTGAAGGCATGGAGCAAAATTTCCTCCCTGGTAACCGTCGCCGAATGGCTCTCACAGGCGAGGGATTTCAGTGGCTTGCTGAAAGAGACCCCACTGCGATTCCTGATATTTCTGAAGCGGAGATCCAAGATAAATCCAAGGCCAGCAATCTTGCCAAGACTATAGTTTGCCTTCAAGCCAGCTGGTTCGGCGTTCAGTGCTGCACAAGATGGGGCCAAGGCCTTGCAGTATCGCTGTTGGAACTCAATACCTTCGGACATGCCATTTCCGCGCTTTTGGTTTATCTGTTCTGGTGGGACAAGCCCCTTGATGTCGAGAGACCCTCGCTACTTCACGGGCAAAATATACAGGGCCTGGGACAAGCCATGGCTCTTAATTTCTATCTCAACAACGGAGAGCGAAAAATCTTTTCACGGATTTTTAAGAGATCAGCGTACGCGTGGTTCAACGAAGACGAGAATCCCGCTGTATATCCATCAAGCGAGCCTGGGTGTATCAGTAACGAGACTGAAAACGAGGTTGGCTATATCGATCTCCAACCTGGTCATGCAATGTATGGGATCAAGTTTGAAGGATACGTGTCCGCTTCTAAAACATATGTTCAGACATTTGTTCGCCTCAGTACACACGAAGTCCGATGTTGGAGAGCCGCCGCCTTGGCTTCAGGCGGTGATATATCTGAGCTCATCCACGGTTCACGAAAGCTGGTTGATCGAATATCAAACGCCCCACTTTTAGACAACCTTGACGGGGAGAGTGGTTCTTTACTGTCATCAAGCCCGTTTATGCTCAGTTTCACGCTGGCTGGACTTTGTTATGGGGGCTTGCATCTCACAGCCTGGAATTCCTCGTACCGATCTATCACGGAAGAACTTCTTTGGAAAATATCTGCAATCGGAATAGCAGCGGTCGGACTGCTTCTACATGCCCTGGGTTTTTCCTATGACGTGTATAAGTGGTTGAAAAAGGAAGCGTCTCCCCGGCCAACTTCAAATGCATCTCGTCCATACTCACTTTGGCATGTATATATGGGCTTTCTGCTGTTGGTTCTCGGTATGTTCTACGTCTTCGCTCGGTTTTACCTCGTCGTGGAAAGCTTCCTCAGCTTAACCCATCTTCCCGAATCCG
This sequence comes from Periconia macrospinosa, assembly GCA_003073855.1. Taxonomy (NCBI): domain Eukaryota; kingdom Fungi; phylum Ascomycota; class Dothideomycetes; order Pleosporales; family Periconiaceae; genus Periconia; species Periconia macrospinosa. Next base: position 50,710 of record KZ805444.1, read on the forward strand.
CTTTCCTGGTTCCGAAGTGGTCTCAGTACTTTCCACATGTCGCATAAAGGCAACATAACGCATGTAGCAAAATCTTCAATCACTTTCCTAGATTATCTTTCTTCCTAGGCACAGTAGGGACCTAGTTCACAAAGAAATAATATTCCCTCACAATTGCCCACCCTCATCCTTTATCATACTTTAATGATTTCACAGCTACCTCACCCGCTATCGCAAGGAGTAGCGGGCATGTTTGTTATGAAAACTCATGTGAGCTTTACGAGTCTAAGTTAAAAGTTAAGTCAACCAACCTACGGTGATGAGGTTTGAGACACTGTGTCAACGACATAGAATAATCCGCGTTCCTTAATTTGGTCCTCATATTAACCCTAATGGTAACCAGGACAAACCTTTGATGTACATACATTCAGCATCAAGCCAGGCAAACACATACCCTATCCTTTAAATCCGTCAGCCTCACTATGCCACAAATCACTTTCAACAATATAATTCCCCGACAAGTATGCAAGCCTTTTGACTAGTGATCAGTTAAAGACTAGATAGCTCCCTGCTCTAGAGTGTAGTGCGGCAATCAACTCGAGAATAGAATTATGGACTGCACGGGGCTGGAGATGGCTGATTGGATTTTGTAATGGTAAGAAAAGCTAGACGCCTTAGCGTAGTCGTATTCTATTGGTAAATTCATCCCTATAAACCCACTGTTGGATTCTTACCAAGAAATATTGATTTGGGTGCGTCGAAATTGTTATTCATACAGACGTTTATCTCACTTCCCACTTCAATCATTCTTGTGAACCAGCTGCATCTAAAACACACCATTCAGTGGGTTATTTAGATATTTAAGATCATTATTTACTAAAATTCGTGGCCTTCCTTAGATATGTTCATCTAAGCACTGATCGCAAAGCACTGAGTAGCAATCCTGGCACCGATTGACCCAGCGGAAGGAGGTCCTCTGGTGTGTCCCTTGTGGTAGGATTGTTCGTCAGAAGTCTCAAAACCGTCGTCCAACTCCGCATTCGTCAACTCGCGCTCTACTTTACTCCGCGATAAGGTAACCATTTTTAACCTTATTGACGCATTTCGGCACATTATCTCCTAATTTTTTTTAATCTAATTAACCGATGCAAGACTGAGGTAAGCTTGCATTTCTTCAATCGTGCTGAATCTACCCGCGCGCATGAAACCGATGAAGAATGACCTGCCTGTCACAGTCTGAGATAACCGCGATTTTATTAATGACCCGGCTATTTGAAATAAATGGATATTGCGTACCAAGCAACCCACACTCCACATATCTACAGAGAGGTTTAATGGCTGATCTAAAAGGGCTTCCGGTGTATGCACGTGCTATGGAGTATGAAGCGTGCTGGGTAGAATATTATGGAAAAATGCTTTCGGCGTTAGTGGTAGGTTCAGGTGCATTGTCTCGCTAGGGGGGTTTTTTTTTCCCATGCTAGTACCCAAGTCCACAATTCTGATCTCCGCATCACAACCCCGGAACGTACTTGGAATGACTGGGTAAGGAGGTTCCGGACGCTCAGATATTGGATTTCCGTCTAACCCCGTTAATTCTGGCCCCTGATGTAGGATCTGATTCCCTCTTCTATTAACGTAGATATCGTGGGAGCCACAAAAAGAACGTTTTCTCCGTATAAATCTGCGACTAGTTTGATCGTTAACAAATCGTATTGCCCATAAGGGAAGTGGGTCTATGCTTTACCTCTATGTGCTACGCAACATTTCTAGAGATAGCCCAATCCCACAACCTCACATCATCCGGATTCCTCGAGCAGCCGAGCGAGCGCCGAGTCGGTGTCGCTGTTGCTTATCCACTACTGCTTAGCCACTGCTGCTTGGTTTGCTAATTCAACCTACTCCGTTTTTTGGCTGCTGCTTGGTTTGCTAACGCAAATTACTCCGTTTTTTGGTTGCTAAATTGGTTGCTACCCATTCACATGACCTCACTGCGTTTGCCCCTAAGTTTGCCCTCAGGGTAGGGCGGATATATAATTGATACATGTATGCCCTCCCGTAGTTAATTTCCTTAGTCCACCACAGTTAAGCTCACCTACGACTTATAGGTTATGAGCCCTTTGTGCAACTACTACGCACTAATTCAGTTACTCTACTCTTTCAGAATCTGTCGTTCAAAATAACTACCCTAGAGTTAGCGCTACCAATTATCCGCTATGAAAAACTTTCATATATATTTACAATGCCTAATTTTGTCCAAGATCTTGCCCATTTCAACCAACTGTCGGGTTATGCTTACGGACAACATTTGGGTACCCCGCGGAATCGTTAATGGCGCTCTTGGTACAGTAAAGGATATCGTATGGGCTTCAACTATCGATCCTAACAATGCCCGCAAGGAGATGCCATTAACGTTGTTAATTCACTTTGACAATTACAATGGTCCGGAGTATATTCTTTATGAAGGGCAGAAGCTAGTGCCAATATTCCCGTCGAAGCGCGATTGGACTCGGGGTGGAATCCATTGTACGCGTACGCAATTCCCTTTAACTATTGCATATGCCATCACTATTCACAAAAGCCAGAGTATCTCAATTGATAAGGCAGTATTGAATATCTCTGAAGTCAGTATAGGGGGCCATAAGAGAACCGCTATTTGCTCCTTATGAGGGGTTTCGTACTTACAACAACTGCCCTAGGCCAGCATCAAACCTCTAGAGCTTTAGGGAGTTGGCTAGAGTTAGGGGGTTGTGAAAGCCCAGTTATGTATGATGTCCCAGGGCTATAGGGGGCTGTTGGTTGATACCCTAGGCACATGACCTCACTGCGTTTGCCCCTAGGGCAGCGCGTATATATTTTACCTCTTTTTGTTGATTTCCTTGATATACCATGGTTGAAATCAGTTACAACCTATATACCACACCAATTCCAAAGTGTCGGGTTGTGAGGGAAACCTTTCTCTCACAACCAGAATCTCACGGCGCCACTTTTCCCTTGGTTAGAATAAACCAGTGAAAACCATGAGCCAAATGCTGAGATCCCTCACATGGGTGGAAGGCCAACGGCCCAAAAGCGATTCCCGAGTTATAAATATACAAATGCTGGTGGATCAACTTGCTGAAGATCCCGCCCTTCTATCACAAGGAGAGTTTGTGATAGGAGTTATTAAGTATGTATCCCCATACAACACCTTCGTTCGTTACACTAACATTTTTCCTGGAGGGGCGTCTCTCATAGTAGCAAGAGCGACCGCCGCAAACATATCACCATCAGCCTACAAACTGAGGATATGTTTGCACGAAACACGGCCCGTATTATCCACCTCTACTCTAAGAATGACGAGGAGAAGGAATACGACGGCTTTGAAATATTTCCAGAGAGGAATATCCAAACGAAAGAAACTAAATCAGCCGAAGCAGCCATTGTTTCGAGTGAAGCATCTGCTTGTCTTAATAACGAAGAAAAAGAACACAACGACTTCCAAACTTTTCCAGAGAGGGGAACTATAACAAAAAATACTACATCGGGCGAAACGGCTACGGCTTCGAGTGAGGCATCTGTTTCTCTTCCCATGACAGGGAGGAAAACATACGCACAAATCCTCTCAGAAGCCGAAGCCCGATGAAAACCAAAAACTAAGGGAGTTCCCCCTCTCCCCCACCTTAAAACCCCCCTATATAAAAACCCCCTTAACCACCCTTATATAACAAGAAGGAAAAAGAAGGGAAAAAAAGGAAAAAGAACATTAGAAGAGAAGAAGAGGAAACGAAGAGGAAAAGAAGAAGGAGGAGATCAAGAAAGAGATAAGATCTTGCCTTATTTAAAGAAAAATATATGTGTATATAGAGCGCGAGAAGTAGTTGTTAGAGAGCTGTAATTATTCTTATCTATCCATGTAAAATCCACCCTCCTAGGTAGCCCTACGCAGAATCTCACTTGTAATACAACCCATACCCCACATCATCACTTTGTGCCCTTTACATGCAAGCCCCTGTCGCGGAAATAAAGTTAACTCGTTATATATTTAGATAGTAATAGAAAGGGTAACTGTAATCAAAAATTCTTAAGTAAACCAGAAAGTGTAATTACAATTCCTAGACAGTCACTAAATAAAACATATCCCGCACCCAACAAACCCCCCTGTCACACCTCGTTTCCCTAACAACCAGCCTAACAAGCTTTCCCTAAATACTAAGCACTCCACCGTTCTCCAGAACATCAATGAAAGACGTCGCATCCCCACAAACAACAGCGGGAAAACGTCCTAACATTCTAATACAACGACTCGAGTCTAAGCATCACAGTACTAACCAAACTGCGCACTAAGCACTATAGAACTCCTAAACCACGAGCACAATGCTAATTCAATTAAGCTAAGATAAATCCGTAGACTGTAGTTTAGGAAGATATGAAAGCTCGTAAAGATGCAAGCGACATAGCCTAATCAATAACAAACATGCATAACTAGGTGAAAAAAAAATTAAGAAGCAGATAGTAACCAAAGCAAACCCACCTAAGACAGACCCCCTTAGTACTAAAAAAATAACCTACACCTATAAAACTCCTCTTCATCAACCATGTAACCTACCTCCCCATCTTATTACACCTATACACATAAAATCCTTCTGACCCTTACTATAGAAAATAAGTATATTCCTAGACTTATCCCCGCTATACTACACACCCACACACCCACATTCCTTCCTTCCTACTTACCTACCTACCTACCTAGAACTAACCCTTATTAACTATCCCTAACCAACATTAATCTTTATTATAAGCGACGACGATGAATCAGCAGTTAGTTAAGTATACCTAACTTCTAGGGGGCTATGTAGCTCAGCCGCTAAATTACAACAATAATAATAAAAAAAAGGCGAAACAAACCTAATAAAAACAAAATAAAAATACTCTTCCCCTCCCCTAATTCATACGACACAGAAAAAAAATACATAATTTATTAAATTTTTCTCCTCCTCTCTTTATCTTCTTATTCATTAATAGAATCCCTAAAACGGAAAACGGAAAACGAAACAACCAACCTTACACGCGCGAGAAAGGATCCTACATAGGTACCTATTCTTAGCACACACACACACACACTCCTTCCCTTCCTTCCCTCCCTCCGTCTCTCTCTTCATTTACCCCCTATCCAATTAACTAACACGCTTTCATCTCATTCCATCTCATTTCATTTCATTTCATTTCCTCCCTCACCCCTTTCCCCCCCCCCAAAACAAAAATAACAATAAAATAAAATCCTTCCCCAAAACACTCATCTCCATATTGTACCATAACATACATACCCCTACCCAATCCCCCTTTCCCCCCCCCCTCTCTTCCATAATTTCCTATTCTCTAGCAAAGGTACCTAAGTAGCGTCGCGTAGCGTAAGGGATTTCTTGTTTGTTGGGATTGGGTATAAAGTTGTTATTTCGCATTCGCGTGTTGTGAGTATAATATATATATATATATACGTTTGTACGACATTAGTATTTGTAAAAAAAAAAAAAAAGGGCAGGTCGTAGGTGATAGGTGGTAGGTGGGTTGGTGGCACCGTTTGGGTAAGTAGCGGGCTTGGGTGCTGACGGGTTTGGGTTGTGTTGGGTTTCGGTTGGTGTTGGCTTGAACGAACGGGAGGGGAGGGGGGCTGAGCCGTGCGGGTACGGGTACGGGTTGCGCTCGCGTGGTGTGCGGTGGTGGTGTTGGGAGTTTATTTGAACCGCGTGCGCGCTCGCTCGCGTGCGCCGCGACCAAAAAAAGAAAATAAAATCAAGATGGTGAGAGAATTGGCTAAAGTACATATATACAGAGAACGTGGTGAACAGAGTAGATTGCATAATTAGATTTATATTGTGCCTTGCGACACTTTGCATTAATATACATAAGAGACAGGAACAACGCCCTCCTAGCAGCTAGACACACACAGGGGGGAATCTCGAGTTGGCAAAAAGTGTGTGGCCTAGATGCTGGAAAGAACGACGACCGCAGACCAACGACGAAGCCAGCCCAGAAACGAAAAATGCTTTTCTATCTTTCTCGCGTTGTCTAAAAGGCCTTGTGGACGAGGCGTCTCCAGGTGGGCATGGCGGAGACGCGGGCGCGCTCGGCGTTGATGTAGTCCCAGTCGAGCTCACGGCGGCCCGTGTCGACGTCCATCTGGGCAGTTCGGAGCCAACCGGCGCGCTTCCAGAAGAAGCCGATGAGCCAGAAGAGGATGACGACGAAGAAAGCGAGGTAAGCATTGAAGAACTGCTCGACGGTCTCGGCGGGGGTGTCCTGGGGAATGACGGCGGTGTAGAACTGTGGTTTAAAGTCAGTGCCTTGTTGACAAAGAACATGAGTGTGGTGGAACTTACCTGGGCGATGAGAACGATGATAATGATGATGAGACCAAGCCAAGAGCCGTAGACACCACCAGCAGCCTGGAAAGGAATCTCGTCGAGGGTGTGGCCGTGGTAAGCCCAGGCCTTGCGGAAACGAATGTGGGACAAGCAGATGGATCCCCAGGTGAAGAGAGCGGCAAGACCAGAGAGGGAGATGAACCATCCGAAGACGACTTCACCGCTGGCAGCCAAGTTCATGTAGGAAAGAGCACCCATGAGCAGGATCGCGCCGACAGACATCAAGGGACGGCCAGAGCGGTCAATGTAGGTGAAGAGCTTGGGAGCGTAGCCCTGCTCGGCAAGGGCGGTAAGGGTACGCGAACCACCGTAGACACCGGACATACCGATGGAAATGACGGATACCAAAATGACGACGTTCATGAAGGAGTCGAAACCGATGAGACCGGCGTCCTTGCCGACAATGACGAAAGGAGACGCCTTGACATCGATGTAACCGGAACCGAGCAGACGCTCGTCGTCGTGGCGGACGAGGAGACCGACGAAAGTAAGACCGAGAACGTAGAAGAGGGTGATACGCCAGAAGACCTGTTTGATAGCAGAGGGAAGAGACCTGATGGGGTTCTTGGTCTCAGCAGCGGCCAAACCGACAAGCTCGGTTCCAGAGTAAGCGAAAGCGGCGTTGATGAAGACGGAGCAGAAACCCTGGAGGCCACCCTTGAAAGCACCCGGATCGTACCAGTTGCGTGCACCCCAGTACTCGTCGAACTTGCCGTTGCTGGGACCACCACCGAGGACGCAGACCAAGGCGACAATCATGAAGATGATGGTGGCAGCAAGCTTGAGGCAAGATGCCCAGAACTCTTCTTCGGCGTAACCCAAAGTACCCCAAATGTTCAAAAAGATGATGATGACCCAGAAGATGGTGATCCATGCACCTTGAGGCACAGCGTCTCCCCAATATGCGACAGTAAGACCAGCGACAGTGATTTCAAGCGGCAGGACAATGGCCCATTGGAAGACGTAGTTCCATCCCATGGCGAAACCCCAGGAAGGATCGATGAAGCGGGTCGAGTAGGTATAGAAACCACCAGAGACAGGGTACATAATGGCGAGTTCACCGAGAGCGTAGACGACGTTGAAGATCATGACACCCATAAGAGAGAAATCAACAAGGACGGCACCAGGGCCCTGGAGGACCGGTCAGTACAATGGACTCGCAAGCCTCTCGCCGAAGCATTGGGGGGGGGGGGGAAACAACTTACACCAGAAGAGAAAGATTTACCAGAACCGACGAAGAAACCAGCACCGATGGAGCCACCAATGGCGATCATTTGAAGATGGCGAGGCTTCATGGACTTGTCGAGCTCAAGGCTGCCAGAGCCGGCAGGGCGACGCTGGAAAGACTTGAGGTTCATACCATTGCGCGTCATGAAGTCCTCCTGGTCGCGCCATTCGGTAGGCTCGCCATCTGAGGTTCCCGTGGGAGAGACCTGGGGGATACCCTTCTCCTCACTATCAACGAACGTCTTCTCTTGGCTAGTCATGATGTCTTTCAGTCGAAGGGAATGGAGCGACTGGCTGGGGTAAAGGGACAAACGACGAAGAGAGAAGAAGCCAAAAGCCGGGCAAGGAGCGTCTCTTTAAAGCCGTGTCGAGGGAGATCAGCAGAGGGGGACAATTGCATCCCATGCCATACTGGGGGAAGGTCGGGCAAGCCGGTAGGGCAACCACCAGCCAGCATTAGCAGCAGTATCAGGAGCGCGTCGCCCTCGCCTCGTGAGTACATTGAGCAACGGCTTGGCTCTGCGACCGGGGGGTGGTAATTGGGACATAACAAAGAGCGTGGTGGTGGCCGGGCGTTCTGATTTGGAAACTGCAGCTGGTTGGCTGGTAAGACGTGGTGGCGGGCGACAATCAAGATACCAAGAGACAGTCAGACAGTAGCCTATACCTAGCGGGCGCGGCGCTCAAGCCTAATTCTTGACACCTCCCTGTCATGGGTGTGTCGGCCCGTTGCAGTCAACGGCGGGGTCCTTGGCGTACAGAGAGAAGGAGAGCAAAGTGGACCGCCCTGGCCGTGAAGAGATAACACGCCTGCGCGAAATGAGCTTGGCCGGACTCCTACTGATAAGAGAGTCAGCCTTCCAGTCCTTCCAATGCTTCTAGTCGATCCAGACGAGCCAGTCCCCCGTCCTCCCTCCCGTTCCTCTTGCGCCTTTCCCCTAGTGGCGATTCCAGAATACGAACACCTTGCGCTAAACCCTCTTGGCCGCCAGGCATCTTCACCATGTTGGTTCGACTTGGTTGCCGACGTCGTCTTGGACATGCTTGGGAACTGCCTAAACGGGCCTCAGCGCGCGCGCTCGCTGGTCGAATCGTCGGTACAGGATGCGCTCCCAATGTTGGTAGCTGCAGGTAGCACCCCTTTGATGGGATGGTCCGGATATTACCACAGCGCTGGGCGGGCTGCGGACGTCGAGGATTGGGATGGACGTTGATGCGTCGGGGCACTGATTGGAGAGATGGAAAAGGAATGTCGCGTGGTCACTGGTCCGCCCCCTAAGAAGTCGCCAAGACGTCACGTGACCAGCGGCAAACGTACTCAAGCTCAGTACTGTACCTACGTCAAGCCATTGATTCAATTTCGATCCAAAGATTCTCCACCAACTGACTCTGATCCGCGATTAGCTGGCAGATCCGACGACAACAACTACTCTAGGTGCTAGCTATCCCCGTATATCTACCGTCATCTGCCACCGTTCGCCTGTTTGCTCCCTGGACTGGTACGTTCGCGCGACAGCAACAGTGCAACACACCACGGAACAGCACTCCTACCTTATTCGTAGTGTGCCCTTGTCTAAGCATTTGCACACAAGCACGCAAACAGACATGCATGTGCGAGTACCTTACACCCTATTGCCCAGCCAAAGCCAATATGATAAGCACATGGTTGGAGACCCTGAGGCCCGAGGGACGCCGTAACGCGACAGACAAAGCATGTAAAACACTGGTCCATTGCACAGCTCCACCACCACCGGTACAAGTGTTGCACTTGATTCTCGCACGCGGACTGTCTCCACAGCCTCTCGCGCATTTGTATTGCGCATACCATTACGGCATCATGGCAGGGCGAAGTTGTCAACAAGACAAGCCGCGATAGAAGATCACGGAGTAAAGTCTTATTCGGGACATGGCGTGCCCAGCTGCAACCCCCTGCCAGTTGGCCTTAGCTCATCTATACTCGTCCAATCATGAGTCTCTCAGTATTCGTTCTGCAACCACCAGCAGCCGAGGTTTCCAGCGTTGTGGGATTCGGATAGCCTTTTTGCCAACCATCTCATCGCCCCCCTCGACCACCACCATCAGCACCATCAGCACCACCAGCACGGCCAGATATGCATAACAAGAGTTTCCAGCGCGGCAAGCACCTAGACCATTCCTCTAGCGCCATGCTCACAGAGATAGTAATACTGAGAAATCGATGTCCGGTCTGGTCTGCTTGGCCCAACAGTGCACGTCTCCAAGACTCCTCACCTGAGCTAGGAGCGCAACGAAAAAAAAATCTTTCTTCTGCCGCGCGCCGTGTTCTAGGCCATTACTCGAAAAGGAGTCAAGATAGCAAAAATAAACGAGGGCATCCATTGGGCGATCTGTCCTCTACGAGACTGCGAGTGAGTCAATCCGTCCATCATTTATTGATGGATTCCACGATCCATCCATTCACTCCCCTGCACCTGGCCTGCTTACTGCATGCATACATCCTACATGTACAGTACATCCTACATGTACATGTGCTTACATACCTATATGTCTCTCGTAAACATTAGGCAACAAACGCCAACTTCCACGTGGTACCCTCCTCCTGCAATAATTGGAATCCCTTCTTCATACTCGTAACATTGTAGTCAACCTATATGATCCATACTATCACCATCCTTCCTTTCCCCACAACTCGCCTCCGCAAACCCAATCCCCTCCCCCTCAAAAGGAACACGCTTTTTACGTAACATCACTCCGCAAAACCCACTTGCGCGCATGCAATAATTAACACACTGACACCTTCCCCGCGCGCACACGCGAGATCATATAACCCCCCTTTTCATCTCATCTCCATCAAAATCGTGGAGAGACGATTGCGGGGAATGGTGCACTTATCCCCGGTCCGAAAGGTTTTGATGCAGAAGAAAAAAAGAACGTGGATCTGCGTAGTTAGGTTTGGTGGTTCCCCCGGGTGTGCGCGCGCGGCCCTCGCCTGTCCTCACGCTACTGTAACATTGACGCACGGCAGGGTCTCCCCTCCCTCCATCTCGCACCTGTCTGTTTCCATCCTAACGTTGATATGCATCATGGATAGGTAGATAGATAGATGGGGCATTCCCGATTGCGTGGAACCCAAAAAAAGTACTGGTGGGAATTTTTGTAGGGAAGTGTGGCGACAATCAATGAAATGACGTGAAGTGACGATGGTGGTGGCATGTAGATCTATCTATCTACCTGTGTGGCACTTGACGCCGCTTACGAAGTGATTTAACTTTGAAAGGTAGGTAAGAGAAATGGAAGGAGATACTGTGGAAATAAAATAAAAAATATGAAAGTACGTTTGTCTATTGTGTTCTATTGGCCGGCTATCCAACCTCTAACTATCCTGGACACCCGTCCTGTCCCGCCCTCTATCAAACCGAGAGAGAAAAAAAATCGTGAAGACAAACGAAACCAACGAAAAGGAAACCCAAACAAAAAAAAATGAAAAAAAAGTACAAAACACCCCACCAACAACATCTCCGCAATGTCCAAACATAGCTCTCATACCCTAACAAACACCGCCATCACCTCTCTCCCCTTTCTCCACCATCCCCCCTTTCCCCCTCGACAAAAAAACACCATCGTACATCCTTCTCACACATGAAACCTTATTAACCCCAATCCTAACCCCACTACCAACCGTCTTCTTCACACTCTCCCCTCCCCGCGCGCGTGCACCCTCTTCACCCCTTCCATCCACCGTCGTTCGAGCAGAATCACCCAACCGCATTCGATGCAGTAAAAACATACATCGTATCCGTATCCTCCTCTTCGAACCGCCCATCATCATCGTCTTCGTTGAAGAAGACCTGTTCTTCTTCTTCTTCTTCAAAAAGCAAAAAATCCCAGACACCCACCACCCTTCAACCTTCTTCCCTGTCGTCGTCGTATCGTCTCTATCCCCATCCCCATCCCCAGCACACTGAGAATTAAAAGAAGAACAAGGAACCCCCGGCGCCCTCCTCGGAAACAAAAACCTCGGACTCAACTCCCCCTCCAACCTCCTCTTCACCACCGCTAACGACGTCGACGTCGAAGTCGGCGTCGACGATAGTGTCGTCGAAGCGCAAGAAGATGGACTGATGAGGTAAATCCCCAACGGGGAGAAGACATCCTCTGTGGCGGCGGGGGGTGAATACAGCGACGACGGTGAGGGCGTGGGCGTGGGTAAAAGCGGGGACGCTACGGTTTTCTTTGGTAAGGATGCTGTGGTTTGTGCGCTGCTGCGTGGTGGTGGTGGGGATGATTGCTGCGTCGTGTGCGAGGAGGAGGAGGAGGATGAGGAGGAGGAGGAGAGGAGTTTGGTTGGGGATGTGGTGAGGCGGAGACGGAGGCGGAAGGGGTTGTGGGGGGTGGTTCTGGGGGGTGAGCGGGGAGGTGAAGGTGTGGAGAAGGAGGATGGTGGGGATGATGTGGTTGAGGAGGGTGATTTTGTTGAGGTTGTCCATGGGGATATTGCTGGGGAGGGGGATGGGTATGGTGTTGAGGCGGTTGTTAGGGGTGAGGGTGTGTCGGGTTCCCAGTAGGAAAGTGGTGGGATGGGTGGGATGGGGGAGTATGGGGAGGAAATGGAGGGGGGAAGAGGAAGGAGAGTGGTTGCTGTTGTTGTTGTTTTTGTTGTTGGTGGTGGGCGGAGGGGGGTTGGGGGAGGGAAGTGGTGGTGGTGGTGGGGTTTCGCGCGCGGTGAGGAGAGTGATGCGAGGTGTTGGGTTCGTGGGAGGGGGATGAGGATTGGTTTTGGCGTGGTTCGGCGGCGGGGTGGTGGTGGTGTTGTTGGTGGTGGATTCATTTGGGTGTTGGTGATAGTGGTAAGGTTTCGAGGAATGTAGAAAGGGGAAAAAAGAGTGAGAAATTCCAATGAAGTGAATTGAGAAAAAGAGGGATAAAGTAGGAGCTGTATTTTATAATCCTCGCATGCCTCTTTGATACTGATGTCCCATTTTTGAAGAGTTTGCAGATGGGATGGTAAATATACCTATGTATGTGGAGATATAGACGGCGCAACAAGTCTATCTCAACATACACATTTTTCTCCTCGCCGAAACACATAAAATCCCCATGCCTTCTTTCGTATTCAGCCTCACGTATCCACAGAAATTCTAGAACACCATGATCACATGGGAAGAACGTATAATAGAAGGCGCGAAGGACATGGTCACATGACATGAGCGAAAAAGGGAAAAGAATAGAAAATGAAAGGAAAAAGGAAGAAGTTTGTTGGGGAAGGGGTCGGTTCGTGGTCATGGAGAGACCTGGCTTGTGTCAGGTGGGTTGTTGGGTTTAGTTTTGGATGAAGTGGGGGTGGGTGCGTGGGTGAGACAGGAGAAGGTTGTTGTGGAGAGGGGAGGGGACTGTGTATTGGTTGTTTTTTTAGTGTGGGGGATGCGATGAATAGGCATATTGTAAACTTGTAAAAAGGTAGGTGAGAATGAAATTTTCGAATGATAGAAATGAAAAAAGTTTATCGCAGAATATCAGGAATATTTTATTCTCGTAATTCGTCTTCGTGGAATTCGTACATTGACATGCTAAGTGAGACACTCCCCTCCACCAATTTTAGTTTCTTTCTTTTCGCCCCTTTACCTCTCAGACCTACTCGTAAAACACCAAACACCTAACCTCAATACTCTGTCTCCCCGGCGCATCCGCTGGCGTCTGCGGATCCACAAACGCCGTGTGCGGTGTTCTAAGCGCAATTCCCTCCTTGCCCAAAGGCTCGCCTTGGCCCCTAGAGTCATAGCATTTGAGCAACATGGTCTCTTCTGGCGTCATGTCCTTCATGTAGTAGAACTTGTGGTTTTCGTTGGGCGCAACACCCAGGGTCTCGCCCTTGACGCTGTACCCTGTGGTGGAATCATACGAGTTTGGATCCGGGACTGCTTCTTTACCGCGATCGTCGTCGTCGGTGTTGCCATCGCGAGTTGGGTATAAGAGATCTACGGGGATGAAGTCGGATGGGGCAGTAGATCTCCAGTCAATGACGGCAAGGGGCATGTCTGAGGCTGGGTTTTCGATGGGACGCCACACGTTGATGATTTGGTACCTCCCCTTTAACAACTCTTCTGCTTCGTCCTCAGGGAGGTGGCGCCGCACGCGCACTTCGGCAGCGCCAGGCGTCTGGTCTACGTGGACCTGTTGCACGGGCTGGCGAGGCGCGTCCTTGTTTCTCCTGCGGATGGTGTGGTCGAAGATGACGACCTTTTTGATTCCGGGAATTTTGGAGCGGAGCATGCTTTCTACCTCAGCATAGTACCCGTTTCGCACGGCGGCATCGTCAGTGAATAGCTTTTCCTGCGCTGGATGTTTGTACACGGCGAACCCGGAGTTGTCGGTTGTGAATTCGGATTCCCGTCCCCGGATGTTGTGGAGTGTCCTTTGGTAGTCTTTGAGTTGAAAAGAGGTTCCTGGGCCGTCGACTTTACCCCATGGCTTGCCTGTGTAGGATGTGGTATCGATGTGGCGAAATGTTGCGGTAGTCATGGCTCGTGATTGACGATATAGGCGGGGTGCTTGTGTTCTTGTTGTGATGGCGGGGTTGAGAATCAGACGTTGAATGCTACGTGACATGCAGGTGGTTGAACCCTTTGGAAGATATTTTGCTGAAGAGGAATTATTATTCCAGAGGTTATCATCCGTTCATATATCCGTCGAAAGAACCCAGGACGGAACGATTTCGCAGTGCTTAGAAATTCGGCTTGTATGACGCCATCGGAGAATGCTCGGGATATGACCAATCAAGGGTATGTGCAGTTTTACTAACAGAAGTCGGATTTAAAATAATATTCCATCATCACATTGATTATACATGTGAATTGGACACGAAGTCGTTATATAATACGTTGATTAGTATGTTCGCACTTGTTAGGCCACTGATTACATACCCGTACTCAGCAATACCGCGCCCTGCCTAACGACATCACCATAAATAGGATATTTTGAAAACCGAGATGACTCCGTATGTTCTGAATAGTAATCGATTCTTATACACGAATCTTCTGGGCTCGAGCTGGCGTGTATAATTGAAGCTCTGGGTTTGCCACAACTAGAAGCACTAGAGCACTTGAGCGCACCCAAACCTATCCAGAATACCTAACAACTCCTCCTAATTCCGACGAATCAATTCTACCAATTGAAGATAATTCAGATTTCTCCTCCAATTAGAGGCCCCATTTCAAATGTTCTCCAAATGTTCCCCCCAAAAAGCGAACATGCACGTACACTAAGCCACCTTAAGCTAGCCCACGCATTGACCACCGCTAATGTCCGGGCATCAATCCCGCCGTCTGATACACCACCAGCTCACTCAAGAATCTTTGTTCTCTTCACTGATTCGCAATGCAATTACTCGATCTCCCAGGCGAGATTCTCCAAGAGATTCTACTCCATGCAGTGCATGCTCGGGGCGTCAAAAGGGCACTTAGACTGAAACTCGTCTGCAGTACGTCACCTCGGATCCACTTCTGTTGTACTCCAAATCGTACCAACACTTGCTAGAAATATTTAATTCCTGTATACCCCGCGCGCTATTCGATTCGTTGCTTCTTGATACCTTCACCTGCAGATATAGATTTGGCAAGCTAGAAGTCAGAAATCGGTTCCAACACCAAGGCGACGATCATGGCGCTTCTCGCTTCTGGCATGACTATCTCGTGTACCGAGTTGAAAAACCAGGAGCCGATCAGGGTTCTTCTTACTGCACCTCAATACGTGAGCTAGCTATAGCATATAGTCGCTCGACAGGTGCGGAACTGAAGCCAACCATACGCGCCTTGTGTTGGATGAAATTAATTCAAGCATGGGATCTTCGGCAGCTCGAAAAACAACAGCCAAATCGCCAGATACCCGTGGAAGTTACCCGTGCTCGGAATTCATCCCCTTTATTGCGCGCAGCAGTGTATTTAGGCAATGTTGCCATGGTGCAAAAGCTGCTTCCGGAACTCGGAAATCCACCTTCGCCTCACAGTCCAATTTCCAACTTGGTCTTTGTGGTTGCCTGGGGAGGCCATGTGGAGATTTTGGAGCTATTTCAGGCCATCGAAGATACACGGGATTCAGGAGGGCCCATGAACGCCATATTCCACGCCATCAGGGGCGCAGCGCTGGGCGGGAACATGGACGCTCTCAGATTCACCATAGCCCGCGCCGAAAGAATTATCGGAAACATGCATCTTAGACCCCGTATGGCTTATGCGTCATTCTTGAAGGGGCATCTTTTTCAAGTAGCTTGCAACGACGCCATATCTCTGGAAATATTCCGGTACCTATCCTCTGCCTACATGATGGACCGCCACGTCTGCACTGCCGCGGACCAACATCTAGACTACAATCACGCATCGAGCTATTACGCGTTCCTCGGCAATCAGGAGATTGTACGTTACATCCTAGATATCGATTTCTCGGGTTGCAAACCCGACTGCTCAAGGTCCTATAAGCCTTGTCTCGTGAACACGCTCTCCATGGCCGCCCTGTCTAACCACACAGCCATCGTCGATATGGTCCTTGAGCGTCATGTCAATCCAAATAAGTACAGCAAGATGTACAAAGGGTTTCCACTGGCCGCTGCTGCCGCGGGTGGGACTATGGAGATTGTGCGCAAGCTGCTGGATGCTGGTGCTATGGTTAACGAGATGGCGCTGATGGAGGCCGTGAGACTTGAACATACCGCCATGACGGAGCTGTTTTTGGAATGGGGGAGTCTAGATTCCGATGTTCGCAAAAATATCCGCGAGTTCGCGGTGAAAGAGGGGTTGGAGTCTATGGCTGAGCTGCTGCTTTTGCGACAGTGAGAGAGTACATTACTCACAGAGTACGAGGAGAGTGTGTGCAATAGTATGTGCTCTTTTCTGGAATAAAAGGATCCCTCTCTCCTTCCTAAAGTCATTCGTTCATGAAGACAAACAAACCCTCATTTACAATTCCAAATTATCTTTCTGACTCATTACAACGTGCAGATATATTCCAAAAAATCCCTCCAAACTAAAGCTCCTTCTCAGCCTTCTCAATAACATCCCTCAAATCCCTCGCACACCTCTCCAGCGCCTCCTTCTCCCCCTGATCCAACTCGACATGAATCGGGCGAATAATCCCTTTCCGCCCAATCACCGCGGGCATGGAGAGACACACATCCAGGTCCGGTTGGTAAAATGACAAGGGACGCACAGTGTGCGAGTCGAAGAGGATGTATTTACAGAGCGAAGCTGCTACGCTGCCTGTAGTACTTTGTTTAGAAAAGGGTAGTTAAAGGAGGATGGAGGGATGGGGAAAACGTACCGATTCCGTAGTTTGTGCAGCCTTTTGCTTTGATGATGGCGCCGGCTGCCCCTCGTGTGTGGGAGGCGATGTCGCGTTTGGCGTCGGCGGTGAGGCTGTCTTTGGGGAGGGCATGGTGGAGTGGTGCGGTGCCGATTGATGCACTGCTCCAGGCGATCTGTTTGAGTGTTGGTAAGCAATATATATCGATATTTGTGTGGACTTCTTGCTCTGCTCTCTTTCTTCCTCATTCTCTTTCTCATAGCGTCACGGCTTCCATATCCAATGAAACGGAAGACACCGTTCATCCCTAATTAGGCCAGAAGAATAATGAGGGGTTAGTAAAAACACTTACAAACTGCCCCTCCCCATGCTCCCCAAGCACATACGCATCAATACTACTCGCAGCCACCACCGCACGTCTCGCAAGCTCGCCCCTCAACCTCGCCGAATCGAGACTCGTGCCCGTGCCCAGGACCTGGGATTCGGGGAGGCCCGAGAGCTTGCGGGCAAAGTAGGTGAGGATGTCGACGGGGTTTGCGACCATGAGGACGACGGCTGTGGATGCGATGGGCTGCATGGGATCGAAGACGGATTTTAGGATCGTGAGGTTTCGGCCGAGGAGGTCGATGCGGGATTCTCCTGTTTGTGGGACGGGTTTTTGGATTAGTGACGGGACGGGTTTTTTATTGGTTTTGTTTTGGGCAGGGGGATGGTGATTGATGGGATGGGAAGGGGGTGTGGTGAATGGAAGATATCACGTGCAACCCCCTAACCCCCTAGGTATCATCGCACCCACCTCTTCTCCCTCTTCCCCAAACCCCCAACACAAAAAGTTAAAAAAAAATGCCAACATACCATCCCTCTGCTTCGCCCCCGCCGTAACAACAATAACATCCGCCTGCCCAGCCTCCTTACTCGTGCCAACTCTAACCCTCGTGCCCGATCGTCCTCCATACGTCGCATCCCCCAGATCCCGCACTTGGCCCTCGAGCAACTCCGTTTTCGGATCCACCATGATGACCTCGCTCGAGATGGAGGATAGGATGAGCGTGTATGCGATGGTGGAGCCGACGTCGCCGGCACCGATGATGGCGATTGTGGTTTTTAGACGGTGTGGTGGTGGGGATGACATGTTTGGTGGTGTTATTTTTTGGGGGGGCGGGGGTTTGGTGGTTTGAGGTGGGAGCGGAGGGGAGGGGAAGTGTGTGGTGGTCGGAGGGGTTTCTTTTTGGGGGGTGGAAGGTCGTGTCTGGATGTATGTATGTATGTCACTGGTAGTTATGTAGATGTATTAATGATGTATTGTGTGTAGTTAGTTAGTTTTATATGTAACTACCTACCTACTTGTATGTACGCCGGTAGTTACGGAAAGCGCCGCCTACCTACATACATACTCACCACCTCACGACGTCCATACGACCACAAAAAGCAATCTTGCTAACTAACCAAGCAAGCCTCTTATGCGTGCTGTGTGACTAACCACCATACATACCAAGCCACCTCCCCTCCTTCCCCGCGCGTGCGCATGCGCGTGCGTGTGTTCACGACATTTGCCTTAAACCTAACTTACCAGAAAGAATTACCTACACCATCAAAAAATTCTTCAATCGCTGCTCTCTTACATTTTCCCAATTTACATCCCTTTCAATCAATTGGGGGGTACATACATACATACATACATGTAGGTAACGTAACTCCATCTACATACTCATCCCCATCCATCCGCAATCATTAAATCCCTCTAACTACAAACCTCAAGCTACACCAGAAAACCCCGACCTTTGAAAAAAAAAAAAACGTTAAGTAAGTTTGAACTTAAACCAAACTATTCCACCTACAAAGACACGGATGGATAAACAATCTATGTCCCCTTCCATCCCCTAAACCCTCCAAATTCAATCACCCCATTCCCATCCCATCCAATCCTATCCCGCGTTGCCCGCCGCCAAGCCTGTCAGACGGGGTGGCGGGGCGAAGGCGGGACGGGACGGACGGTGTGTGTGGTGGCCCCACCATCACGCTACTTTTCTTCTTTTATCAATATAATTCGTTAACATGAACACGAGAAAAACCGATCTCCCGATTAAACATCGTACGATACTTTACCATTCAAGCCAAAAACGTTACTCCATTTTTTGTAGGTAAAGTTATTCGTTAACCAACAGGGATATAAGACTTTCAAAGAAACACACACGCACATATTTGCAGTTCATCGAGAAAGAGATGATGAAAGAAGGAAAGAGAAAGTACATATGTAGATGGTAGATCATTGATTCATTGCCATCATTGAACGCGTCTATCGACGAAGATACTCAACTATTCATCCAACCTCTCACTCCACGGCAACGAAGAAGAAGAAGCCTCAGCAGAGCTGCCAGTCGCCTGAGCAAATCCATCCTCCACCACCGCCCCTTGCACAATCGCAGCCTTACTGGCTTCACCCTCGCCATCAACATCGCTATTCGCACCGCTCATCCTTTCCTTCTCCCTCTCTTCCTCCTTTTCCTCCTCAGCTTCCCAATCATCCGCAACCTCCTCGACAGCCTTCTTCTTTTTCTTGCTCTTGTTGCTCAAGCTGAGCACCGCGAAGCCGCCTTTGACACCAATGGGCGCGCTACCTAGCGCTGTAGGTCTTGCGGACGCGCCTCCCTTCGCGGCGACTTGACTCCAACCGGCGCCGACAGCGTCGGACTCTGTGCGCAGGATATTCAATGACGCATCCAGACGTGCGAGCTGTAAACTTCCTATTTTCTGCGCTGTAAGCTCTTGTGCCAGGGGCGTTTTGATCGATTCGAGCATGGTCTGAACGTCTCGGTCAGGAAGGCTAACGCGGGCCGCGATGGGTGGTTTGAGGGCCACTTCTTCCGTTGGGAGGAAGCTGATGTCGAGTTCCATAGGAAAGGAGGTTTTAGGGAGGACCGTCTTGAGCACAGAGCGCACTTCTTCGATGGTAAGGGCGAATCGTGGATTGTTGATCAAGAATGCATTGTACGGATCTGCAGCGGTTATGTTGCTGACCTTGGTCCTGGATGGCAAGGTGGAAGCTGGTGCTGCCGGAGGGGCGATGGTGCGTTGGACTTGTCGTATCCTTACGCACTCTGCCAATGACTTCATAGGTGCCATGACAAAACGAGGAGTTTTGAATATAGCTACATGCCGATGTGGTTCTGGATCCATGCTCTCTGAGTCGAATCCGAAATCCTCGGCAAGAGAGTGCAGAAAAGCACGTTGTTTTCGCTGCATTGGTTTGAATCGTAAACGTTTTTCTTCGGGATTTGCGGCAAATAAACGGAGTTCTTTCTCGTGAACGCTAGCCCATGCAGAATTCTGTTGATACATGTTCAAGGTATCGGCTGAGTATGGGACATGGTCCGTCTGGTGAGCAGGGTCAACATTGAGGGCCACAGCGAGCTTGCGGTTGCGTTCCAATCGAGCGCACTCTTCGTCGCATTTCAACTGCTTCTTCTGATTTCCATCCGTATTCTTCGATGCACCGCACTTGGCTTCCTGTTTGATGCGCTGGCATTCGCAAGTAATGAAAATCTTGTGCTGGCATGGCTTTTGTTCCTTGCATGGACTGGGAGAGTGGCACGGCGACATACAAGGATGACCACAGACGGTCAGTTCCTTTCCACATGGTTGCCTGCACGGGTCCTCGCACTCTCCAGGACGATGGCATTGTTTCTGACATCGGTGAGCGCCGCACTTGAGCTTTGCACCACAAACATCGGCGCAACGGACTTCTGTCAGCCAGCACGGCTGGTTTTTCAGTGTGTTCTTTCCGCAAAGGCAAGGTTTGGTGGTCAAGAATGGACACTTCGGGCAAGATTCCTCATCCTCATGACAATTATGAGAAACTTGAGGATGACCGCAGTCTTTTGGTCTTTCGCAAGGGAAACGACAAGGGGGCGGTCTCGTTCCGCAAGGCAATGGCGGTTGCAAAACAGTGCGCCCGCAATTGCAGCTAATTTCGTCAAATATAGCTTCCCGGCAGGTGCCGCAGGGTCCTTTATGGCAAAGTTCCTGGCAGCGGTGGTCTGGGTTGCCGCATCGTAATTGGCGGCCGCAGCTCCTGGTATCAATGTGTTCGGCCTCGAATCCATGGTCATGCCTGTGCTGACGAGCCGAATCCAACGGTCGAGGCTTTTTGCGTTGTGCCTGGCGCTCGGCAGCTTTACGTTCGCCAGGGCAGCACCGCTCTCCACACTCATGCCGACCACAATTTAGTGATACTCGGCAGACTCGCATGCAGTGCGGCGGTTCCTCCGTTCCTTGGTGGCATATGGTTGAAGATGTAGTGCGTCCACATCGACAGGAGATAGAAACGGTTCGTAAACAGGGAGCGCATTCTCCTTGGTGACACAATTGTTCGCATCGGTGGCCGCAAGCGAGTTTGTTTCCGCAGGGCTTCGAACAATTTGGAATTGGGTCTTCACATGTCTCACGAACTGCCCCTGAAATGTCTTTCAACGCCGTTTTCCCGCAAGGACAATGAGAGACAACGTCTGGCGAACGCGGACAATGAGGCGGATTGGCATCCTGGCGATGGCATGGCTTTTCACAAGTGTGTTTGCCACAATCGAAGCTACGTCCGCAAATGTTAGGGCATTCGAAGACTCCAGTCCACTCTTCGAGAGCTGTGGTGCCATCTTCTGCCACCAGTGTCCGGCTACTTTTTCGTTCAATATTCTTGTCACAACAGAGTATGTCCTTTTCGATCTGACCGCAGTAGCAGCGGGCTGGTACTCGAACCTCGCAGACTCCACAGGACCCTTCATGACATGGCTGAGGACAGAAATGCTCTCCGCATGGCATAAGCTGGCCACACACATCACCACAGCTCCAGCCGTGCTCGTAGTCGGTATCTACGCAACGCCGAGTCATCGATTTCTTGCCGCAAAAGCACTGCTGTGTAGGCCCCATCTGGGTACAGGGTGGGCATGGACCGGCATGGCACGTTGACGGGCACGGGTGAGGACATTTCTTTGGAAGTATTCGCGGGCGGGCACTGTGCAAGTTAGTAAATCTGTAAATCATTTCCAGAGAGATGGTAAACTTACCAAGTCTGACCACAAGAGAAAGGCGGGAGTCCGGGCAGTGGCTTAGGATCTACCTCCTTCTCACACCAACACGCAAAGCTATGGGGTAGTTCCTCCTTGGGAAGATTGCATCCAGGACAGCGCCACTGGCGGGGTGGGGGCAATTCACCCTCAGGCGCCTGTTGACGTGCAGCAGCCGAGCCCTCGTTGGTGGACCATTTTTTGATACAGCCCAAATGAAACACAGTCCAGCAGGTCCTGCACGACCATACACCCTTGGCAGTCCTCTTGATGGTTTCCACACAAATTGCACATTCGTAATGGCCGTTGTCTATATCCTCATGCGTTCGCGTAGTGAGATCAGGTGCGTTCGATTTGGGAGCTTGAGGCCGGCGGGGACGTGGGTTTCGGGGAATCAGCGGCCGTCCTGGTTCGAAAGATGGGGCATCTGGCTGAAGACCTGCAGTTTGTGAAGAGCCTGGGGCAGATGCAGAGGCAGAATTCGCATTATCACCACCAGTCGTTAGCTGACCTCCAAACTGCCTGCCACCAGCAGCGCGACCATGAAACCTAGGAGGTCTCTGTTGGCCACCTCGTCCTCTTTGGTGGTTTGTTGGAGGTGCTGAAGAAGAGTCTGGTGTAGGGGTCGCGGCATCAATGGGAGCCTGGCCACGCCCTCTGGGGTGGTTTGTATGCGATGCACGTCCTCCTCGTCCTCTGCCTCGCCCGCTTCTGCCGCCTCGCTGGGATGCTACGGGAGGTGCAGGCGACGAATCTTGTTGCGAGGCTTCCTGGCCCGCTCCAGCATTGTTCTGATTCCTATTTCTCGGTCGCCGGCGTCGGTGGCCTTCGTTTTGTGCAGCGGCGGGTGCCGTGCTTACCTCCATGTTGTGCACGAAGGCGATATGCGGGCGAGCTGCTTGAAACGATTGAATGGTTGTAACGGAGGAAAAGATGGGGAAATTGGGTTGAGAAAAACAGGCGTTTGTAGTCAAGTAGTCGTGGCGAAGAATGTTAGTGTTGGGAATCAGAAAAGGCAGTGGCTGCTGCCTTTGTACGTTGGGAAAAGAAAGTGACGGTGGATGAGTCGAAAATGATTTGAGGCTTCGCCTCTCTGCTCCGCCTGCACCAGTTGCTGGGTTCGGTAAGTTACCTTCAAAGTTGGTGCCTGCTACAATCATTATATGTATGCACAATCTATGGGTGGCGAAGTCTTTGGCCGAACTGAATTACAAACCCAATCTAGAAACTTTTTAGTCTCTTCCACGAGAGGATGCGGAATCTTCATGGAATGGGCTGGTTGTGCTCAGAATTGCCATCTGAATTTCCGACTGCGCGTCATAGGTAGCTCGGTTAATCATCGGTACGCACCGACCAATGACAGGAACTCTCCCGCATCACTACTATCACGACCTCGACCTCCATCATCCATCTCCGCCGCAGCCCACCCATCGCATCAGGGCCATCGCAACATCATGGTCAACTCATTCGTCGGCGCCCTTGCCCTCGCCTCCGTCCCCTCCGCCCTCGCCTTCCGCAACTCGTCTCCCTACTTCCTCTTCTCTACCGCCGAGTACGTGCAGCTTCCACCAGCATGCTTCCCTAGGCTTCAAGCTTTGGATTCCACGCAGCAGCAGGACTAACGGCAACCGCAGGCTACTCATTCCCAGCTCCAACGCCGAGATCGCGCCGGTGGTTGATGTCACAGACAGCGTAATAGAAGCCCTCAAGGGCTGCCCGACCAAATCGTACATCTTTGTGCAGCAAGATGGTGTGTCTCAGGCCGATTACCTCGATAAATATGCCGCGCCTCGGTTGAGCCACTATCTCAGCGGGAAGGAACAGAAGATCAGAAGCACCATGGCTATCCCCGAGGTCATCTCAAGCACTTCAGCCCGTGACAGGATGGCCACGCCAGCGCAACAAATCACCGACTACCTTCAGCAACACTGCGGCGCGGTGGATGCGGAAGATGCGACGGACAAGGACGGCACCAAGTTCAACATGTTCACAATGGAGGCACCGCGGACACAGCAGGATCTTGGCAAAACAGGTCAGTGCGGCAGCTTTTGGCAGCAAAGGAAGGCAGTCATTAACGGAGAGGATTAGACGCGAAATTGGAAGATCTCATTGTAGACTTCGCCGGTTCCGATGACTACACGGTCATTTACACTACCACCCCTAGGCAAGAGCCGCGATACCCCCAGGCTTCAGCCAAGATGTACGAAATGGAGAGCCCATTCGCCGATATGGCCCAGATGGAGCTTAAGCGCGATCTCTCCTCCCACAAGCGTGCTTCATCCTCTAAGAAGGAGGGCGCGCTCTTTGAAAGGTACCAGTACTTCTCACCGGGTATCTTCATGGCCATCATCGCCATTGTCCCCTTGTTCAGCATCATCTTCGTCGGACTGCGAGCTTTGACCTCCCTCGAAGTGTCGTACTTCGCATTCAGCAAAGAAATGGGACCAGCAGCTCAACGCAAGTAAGGACGACATCAGTCATGAAATGTGTACGGAATGTGTAGCGTGGACGTTTAGGAACGGATGGCGGTGTACGAGCATTGGAAACTGGCGTTCAATCCGGGTTGTTTTTTGTAGCCTCTAGTTACTACTGATCATGTACAATCACGCGTGCTGGCGCAGAATTTGTATATCATACCATATACTTATATTTTCTGGGTCTTTGCACCAATGACACTGCCTAAGTGTACTATCAATGACACTAATGCTAGGCATCTTTACCTAGACCAACAGGAGAGTGAAAAGAAGCGAAGAAAAAGGCAATTTCATGTCATATTACCTACCATCTTTGTCAATAACACTGTCGATAAGTACATACCTACCAAGACCACGCCGACTATTCCAAGCAATTTCCCCTCTCTCAGATCCCAACCCTGCCGAATCGGGAAATGCGATGTGTCTTCGGAATTCCATCGGACTGCATAACTCGGAACAAACCTTCTTTCCAATCTTCACGTTCTCTCTCATACAGTCCGGCACCATGAACTATCCAGACCTCTATACCGTGTAGTTATCCCTTCGTAGATTGACAGGTATGCCGAAGTATCTCCAAAAAACCAGCCCGCCACATTCTCCACACTACACTCCCCAAACCAAAAAAAGCAACTAACCATCCACCGACTTGGACGGAGAAACTTAAGCAAAACCTTACTTCTTCAAGCCATTCAAGCCACTCCAGTCCACCTCCAGGGCGGCTTTCGACGGTCCGTCCGGATAAAGCCCTAACAAATTGACCGGAAGCGTTGGTTACAACTTTACCACCTTAGCGCGCAGGCAATGGAACACTTTTCTCAAAACGGAAATCAGCTCCCCTCCCCACCTACCCAAGTGCCCATTCGCGACGCACACGCCCTGCTTGTTACAACTACAACGGGTTATTATTCGAGTCTGTTTTGTTTTTTTGCGGTGTGAGTGTGTGAGGTGGAGTGGGATTGGACCCCGCATAATGTAATCATTGATACGGTCGGTAGATAGATAAGTTAGTGTGTGGAAGGTGGTAGACCGATGGGAGCCGCGGGTATATATATGCATATATGGCGAGTCGAGTTGGAGGATGGTTGGATTACATACATAGGGCGCACGCACAGTAACTATACGTCAATCGGGAGGTTTTTGAAAGAAAAGAAAAAAGGCATATATACTTATCGAGGTTCAACTTCTCGCACGCGAGCGCGGGGGCGACCGACCACGACAAAGTAAACGTCGAGATTTTTTTTGATTTTTTGGAGATTGATATTTTGGGCCTGATTCTAACCTATCGATCCTAACGATTTACCCATCTATCTACGTCCCTCCATCCCTCCCAACATCCTATACAAAAAAACAGAGGACACACAATCCCACACGAATCCATCCTCCACAAAGCCAAAAATGTCCACACCACGCCCTCAACCCTCCTACCTCATCCTCGGCGCGGGCGTCTTCGGCGTCTCAACCGCGCTCCACCTCATCCGCAAATACCCCACGGCCTCCATAACCCTCCTCGACCGCGACGCCTTCGCCGCCCCCTCGCGCGTCGCCGCCTCCTGGGACTGGAACAAAGTCATCCGCGCCGACTACGACGACCTCATCTACTGCCGCCTCGCCCTCGAAGCGCAAGACATGTTCCGCACGGATCCCCTGTACTCGCCGTACTTCCACGAAAGCGGGATTTTTTGGATCTGCAGGAGCGACTATGCGGGCGAGGTGATTGGGAATTATGAGAAGTTGGGGCGGAAGGCGGATTTGAGGGCCGTTGGGGTTGAAGAGGCGAGGGGGTTGTATGGAGGGTTGTTTAGGGATGCGAGGTTTGAGGGGGTTAAGGATGTGCTTGTGAATAGGACGAGTGGGTGGGCGAATGCCGGGGATGCGTTGGTTAATGTTACGAGGAGGTGTGTTGAGTTGGGGGTTAAGTATGTGGTTGGGGATGTGGAGACGCTGGTGTTTGAGGGGGAGAGGTGTACGGGGGTGAAGACGGTAAGTTGTTTCCTCTTGTATGCAGGCGTTGGGTATCAAGACATTGTGTGGTGGCTCGTTGCGAGGCCTGGGGTTAAGCTTTGCTGACTCTGTCTGTGATTTAGGTGAAAGGAGATGTGTACAAAGCGGATAAGGTGGTGCTGTGTACCGGAGCGTATACGCCTAGATTGCTTGAGCAGTCTGCCAAGGCGAGTGGGAGGCAGGAGGTTAGTGCTGGGGAGAGAATCGTTGCGGGTGGGATTACGACGGGCATGACGCAGCTGGATGAGAAGAGCTTTGAGAGGTTTAAGGATATGCCGGTGGGGGTTCAGGGATACACTGCTTCGACAGGTATGGAGTCCTCACACATGCGCGAAACTGGCTTGTTCACGGCGGTACTCATCCAATATCATAGGGCCGTTTATCGGCAGTCTTCCACCGACTCGCGACCGTGAGCTCAAGTGGTGGGGTCAGAAAATCTTCAAGAATACGCAAAATGTGCATGGCAAGGCCATCTCTGCGCCGCCTGCGAAGCCGGATTATGACCAGTGGAAGGTTCCGTCGCAGTTGAAGCAGGATATCGACTACGCCAACCACGTTTTCTACGGTAAGAACGGGGCCAGTTGGAAGATGGAGAAGCACAGGATCTGCTGGTATGTTCTCCCACTTTCTCGTTATATTCTCTCGTGCCTTGTTAGCCGGGGTTCCCTGTATATCAGAACACTGACGTGGTTTAGGGACGCGTTCACGACATCCAACGACTTCATAATTTCGCCGCACGCGGGGGCCAAAAATCTATACGTCGCGACGTGCGGCTCATTCCATGGCTACAAATTCTTCCCCGTGCTGGGCAAGTATGTTGTACAGATGCTTGAGGGCGAGCTCGAGTCTGAACTGGTGGAGAAATGGGCGTGGGATCGCGAGAGGCCTGATCCAAAACACAATGCAGATTGGCCCAGGTGGGAGATGCGTGATTTGATGGATGAGAGGGCGAAGTTGTAGGCAGTTACGTGGCGAGTCGCAGCGAATGTTGTTAAAGTCGAATCAATGTGCGAGTGGAGAATCTCGGTGAAATCAGCGGGCAACGCTCAGCTAATCGGGAATATTGCTTCTTTTAAATTTTTCTCGCAATCCAACAACCAGGTTACCAAAGAAGCGATACTCGCGCCACGCCAGCCTAATCCGGAGTGGCGCGCCTAGTAGGAGTGACATTCGTTGGGTATGCGTTTTTCCAGGCGAGTAATATAAGCGCACGTGAAGTAGTTACGCGACTCAAAAAGAATTTCGATACCAGTTGGCAATATTCCGATTGGTCACGAGCACACGTACGACTTGGCTCCAGCGGAACTCCCATGTCAAACCGATCCCACGACAGATGCAGAAGTGGAAAAGGGGGGAATCCTAGATCGAGCCATCATGCACTTCTGGGAGCTGAGGGAGCCGTCTTAGATAGATTGGGGGTTTGCTGATTTCTGGTCATCATCATCAGCGTCCATTCAAGCTTTTTTGACTAGCAAACTACAGAGTTACGCTGGCTTTTTCGGAGAATATCCTGGAGCAGTAATTAGTCTACTATGTATTCACTAAACACGCCCCCCTCTCCTCTCTTAGGAAAAGATCTCGGCTATCTAGGGGAAAGAAAAAGAGTAAAACCATGCCAGTAAATGTGATTCGCTTGGCGGGAATGCCGGCTCCCCCGCGACAGATAGCATCGATCGATCGAGAGCTGGTAAGATACAGTAGCCTTGTACCTAGACACCTAGACCGGCGCCGGTAGACCCATGGCGAACGGTTTGCTTTGATGCTGAAAACCACCTGCTGGCGTAATTGGCTCACTAGTCTGTCTGTGAATGATTGCGGTCCCCCATCCCAGTGTTTGTCTTTGTTTTTCCGCCCAAGCCCGCCATGTCTCGTCTGTCTCTTTGCCATTTTGCCGGATTCCGAACCACTCTGCTGTGTACAGCAATGGGTGACGACTGACTGAGGCAGATAACGGACATGATTGCCCTCTGAGATGACAGGCTGCTTGCAACCGCTCCCAAATTGCCGAGATTCCCCGGGCTCACCAAGCTGCATCTACAAGGGCTCTTTGCCCAACTCAAACTCCCATCATGTCCGCGCCTACGATCAAAGGTCTGTCTACAATCCTATCCACCGCCCCAAAGACTGCCTCTCTCTCCTCCGCCTCTACTGCTGCCTCAGCTACCAACGCTTCTCGCCGCGTTCCTCTCGACAAGCGGAAGCGGACTGAGACAAGCTGCGACAAGTGCAAGTCGAGGAAGCAGAAATGTCGGAAAGAACCAGGTCAGGATGCATGTCGCTACTGTATCCTCCACAACATCGAGTGTCTGACCACTCAACCGCGCAAAAAGAGGCTCTATGGGAGCGTTGAGGGCTTGAGCGACCGCCTTGCTTTGCTCGAGTCGCTCGTCAAGGGCCTCCTTCCCGAGGCTGATGTCTCCAATTTGGAAGAAATGCGCCAGTTGGGCATTTCTCTAGGCATCCCTCTACCAGATCAAGCCCATGGTGGCCCCATCGATAGCGATCCAGAAAACAGCGCAGGCACTGCTGCCGGACTCGTCCCAGGCGCTGATGCCGCAGCCCCTGACAAGGACGAGCCGCTGTCTTTCAAGCTGCTGCCAGATCAGCAAGGTCAGGTTCAGTACATTGGGCCATCGAGTTCCTTCTCCTTCCACCTCAAGCTGCGCTCCCTTTGTGGCCAGGGGACCCGTCGAGAGTTTGTCCTCTTTGGCCGGAATCCCGCAGACGCGAACGTGAGACTTGTAGATGATGGCGGTGACCCTCACACTTTCTCATCTCCCAGGAGTGCTACGGCATCACCAGGCACCAATTCTCCAGCTCATGCTGGAGTGGGCGGTGCGAACGCGCCAGAGGGACCTCCTTTTGACTCACTGATAGGGGCCTACTTCGCCTACATCAACCCCGACTTTCCCGTGCTTCACGAAGCTTCGTTCCGCGTGGCATACGACGAGTGGCTCGCAGACAACTCTAGCGCCGATCCTGCTTGGCTATGTAGTTTCCTTTGCATGCTACTGCTCGCTCGTCGCGTGACGCGAGTGACCATACCCGAAGAAGAGGAGAAGAGGTGGTGGCGGCGCATTCAAACTTTGCTCCCTGTCGTCATCTTCACGACCAGCATTGCGGCAGTCCAGGCCCTTTTACTGGCTGCTATCCATCTGCACAACACAAATCATCGGGACGCTTGCTGGAACCTTACAGGGACGGCCGTGCGGATCGCGTTCGCCATCGGTCTACACCAGGACAACGTTAACAGTGCGCAGGCGCCGCTGGCGAAAGAATTGAGGAGGCGCTTGTGGTGGACAATGTATGCTTTTGAGCAGATGCAAGTCTCGTCGTACGACCGTCCAAGTGTTATAGACCAGTTTGGGTTCAAAGTCAATTGTCCGAACATACAGATTCTCGCTTCCTCCCAATACAACCCGCCCGACTATTGCAAGTGGTTCAATCGCATGGTTGTGCATCTGAGTTCTACTTGTCGAGCCCCGAAGAGCACAAAATCGAGTACAACCGTAGAGCTTTACGCTGGACCGCTTTCGCCAGCTTTTGGCGTAAAGCGAGACTTGGAGCGGTGGCAGACCAATCTCCCTCCACACCTGCACATGGAAGCCCTCGAGGCTTCACCGCCATCTTTTCAGCGTCCGATTCTCCTTCTGCACGCGTTACATCACTACACCGTTATTGTGCTTTGTCGAGCCGCCTTGCTGGAACGTACAACCTTGCTCTCGCGCGAGCGCCTCGATTCTCCCAACGCCGCACTCATCGAAATGGCAGACTCTTGCACCGATTCAGGCAAAACACTGGCGCGAATCCTGCTTAAATTGGACAATATACGCAAGCTCGACATGATGTTTTGGTGGGACAGCTTCTACGCGTTATCCTCGGGCTCCGTGCTGGTACTCGACATCGTGTGCTTGCAATACATGGGCGTCATATCTGGAGGAGCAGCCAATGATAGCAGCGGCGATGTCCCCGAATCGCGCATCCTACTCACCCAACTCGCAGATCTAGCCCACAAGAACAGACAAAATCCGCACATACCAGGAACAATCGAGAAATTCTTTTCCATAGTCCCCGAACTGCACGTCATGGCTGATTCCGCGATCCAAAACATGATCCTCTCCACCAACTCCACGACAGCGACCACCGACGTCCCCACGATCCTCACACCCAAAACCTCTGGCTCGACACCTCTCCTCGAAACCCATCTCCCAGAGCAGCAACCCCAACGCCAACCCATTCAAAACCCCCATCAACAACACCACCAGCACCCGCACCGCCCACAACCCGACCCTTCCCAAATGACCCACCACCACCACCAGCCACAACAGCAGCAGCAGCAGCATCCCACCTCGCTCCCGCTCTCCCCCTACCTCTTCAACCAATCCTCGACAAACAACAACGCCTTCATGTTCGCCGACTCACACCCCCACGCGCAACAACCACACCAACCACAACCGCACCGACACCAACAACAACACCATCACAACCCCAACCACAACCCCAACGCGAACCTCCCCATCACAACCGCCGCCCGCTTCTTCCCCAACGCAACAACCCACCAACCGCACCCAAACTTCTCCCACCCGGGCAGCGACGTCCTCGCGCCCCCTCCACAACACCACCACCAACACCACCAACACCCGCAACACCCCTTCCAACCCCAACCCCATCCCTCCCATCCCGCCCATCCCTCCCATCCTCCACAGACTCCCCAACAACAGCAACAACAACAACAACAACAACCCCAAAACCCAGCAAACAACCCAAACCCCAACGCACCCAACCCACGCTTCGATCGCAATTTGCAGATGAGCTTCATGGATTTCACGGTGAACCAGATCCAGGATTGGAATTGGGCGGATTTGGGGAGTTTACTAGGGGCGAATGGAGGCGCTGGTGGTGGGGGGAATGGTGGCGGTGGTGGAGGAGGAGGAGGGCCGGGGAATGGCGGTGGTGCGGATGGGCAGGGGCATGTGGGAGAGGTGGGGAGGGGAGATGGGGCTGGGAATGGTGGGGGTCGGTGATGCGTGTGGGTGTGTGGGTGGAGGAAGGAAGGAGAGGTTTTTTTTTGTGTGTGTGTGTGTGTGTGTGTGTGTGTGTGTATGTTGTGATCAAAACGAATTCAAATATCTAAATTTTCGAAATCTTTTTTTATTATTGTATGTATGTAATAACTTACCTTTACATCAATTTTTCTTTTCTTTACGTCGTTTATACCACACATGCACATACTTTTTCTTTTTTGGAAAGATAAAAAATCCTTACATAAACAAAAAAAGACAAAACTTTTTAACAACTCCCCAACTTCAAAACGTCGAGAAAAGGCGTCTTCAGAGAACGAAAAGGGGGGTTTTCTTTTCTGCAAAGAAAAAAGAATTACTCGCT
This sequence comes from Periconia macrospinosa, assembly GCA_003073855.1. Taxonomy (NCBI): domain Eukaryota; kingdom Fungi; phylum Ascomycota; class Dothideomycetes; order Pleosporales; family Periconiaceae; genus Periconia; species Periconia macrospinosa. The sequence continues at coordinate 82,507 of KZ805444.1, forward strand.
TTACCCACTTCACCCACTCTCTTCACCTCTTCTTCCCCTATATCTACATTTACGCCTCAAATATCCATCCATTTCTCTCTCCTAACCCTTACTCATCACCACCACTCTTCACCCCTTCTTTCCCTCTTTTATCCCTCCCTCCCTCCCTATCTCTTAAAAAAATACCTCTAACCTAATACTTAAAAACCTTACTCCACAAAAAACCAAACCCCCCTTTCCCTCTTCCCTCTTTCTCCCCTAAAAGTTCTCTATTTCCTGTATTCCAAAAAAAAAAAAAAAAAAAAAAAAAGTGTGTAGGATGAGGACATTCCCCACGAAACTACACACACACACACACACATGTATCACTTAACCCCTCCCCCGCCCCCCTCCCTCCCAAAAAAAGGTTCTTAAAAGGATTAAACACCTAATGCTATACGATATATAACATTAACAGAAGTACCGGGGTATGTATTATATACGTATTTATCCATCCATACATCCATAACATACATACATAATCCCAACCCGTACTTCCATGTTAAAAAGTGGCCAGGGGGGAGTTGGCGCAGCGGTCAAGCGTCAATAGCAGTCAATTTTCTCTAAGTTCCCTTAAGGTAGAAAAGTACACAGGTGGGTAACTATAAGCGAGGAGTAGCAACCCTTATAAATAGTCTATACCTACTAGAGGAAATCTACTAAGGGGTAGAGCTTAGACATAGTTAATAATAGGTTTAATTCCTATCCCCCCCACCTTTCTACGGCCGCTTTTTTATAATCTTTTAGTTTCTTAGGTAGAGGTTTTTATTCTATATATAAAAAGGTTACTTTATAATGCCTATTTTAGACAAGAACAACTTTTAGAAAGTCTTTAAGACAATTTTAGTACGGGTATCCTTTCCTATATAGTAGCTATCTACACAGACAATATATATATAGCGAACAATAAAAAGACATTAAACACAAAAAGTGGCCAGCCAACAAAAATATTTAGTATACGTAGGTAGGTTTAGGGGGATATTAGGATGTAAGGAAATGTGGGTTATATGTATAAAAAAAAGGGGAGGGTTGTATAGGATTTTTGTAGTAGTAAGTGGAGGGTAGGAATGCTGATTTTTTGGTATGAAGTAGTTGATGTAATATGGAGAAGCGTGGTGGTGGGGAAATAGTAGTTGTTTAAGTAGAATAACGAGGGGGGTGGAGTAATGTGATTTGGGTATGTTGGGTGGGTAGTGATTACTCCAGAGAGAGAGAGAGAGAGAGAGAGAGAGAGAGAGAGAATTGTTGGAGCGGATTCAAAGGGGTTTTTAGAAACAGCGCTTAAGTTCTTGTATCCTTAGTACCCCTTTTTTGGCACGGTGAAGAACGACTTTGGCGATATATACACCTTATCCTGCTCGCCACCCCAAACTTCACGCCCAAGAATTCTCAATCTCATCCTCCAACGGGTCTTCATCTTTCAAAGTATCCCTAACGCGATCCACCTCGCTCCAAACCCGCAACAAATTCCCGCCAATAACCTTCACCACATCGACCTCGCTGACGCCCTTCCTCAACAGCTCCGCCACTAGATCCGGAAACTTACTCACATCTTCCAAACCCTTCGGCGTGTCCTCGATGCCGTCGAAATCCGTGCCAATGCCGACGTAATCGTACCCGATGAGCTGGCCGACGTACATGATGTGTTTCACGACTTGCTCGAGGGTTGAGTGTTCGGGGTCTGGGTTGGGGAGCGTGGTGGTGGGGTCTGCATCGGGGGGCAGGACGCAGGAAATGAAGGAGGGGGAGATGTTGATCATGATGAGGGAGGCGCGTTGAGGGAGGAGGTGTAGGATGTGATCCGGGACGTTGCGCGGGTGCGGACAGATGGCGTGGACGGAGGAGTGGGAGAAGATGGGAGGTGCGAGGGAGCCTTTCCAGTCGTCGTCTTCTGAGGAGGAGGAAGAGCCGATGAGGGCATCACGCATCGTATCGACGCTCACGTGCGCCAAGTCAACAATCATACCGAGCCTGTTCATTTCATGAACGAGCTTACGCCCGTCTTTACTTAGGCCGTGCCAGTACGGCGTCGCGATTCGCGCGTTGAAGTGCTCGTCTGATTCGAGGGCTGCGTCGGCGTACTTGTTGTGGCAGTTCCATGTTAGTGTTGCATAGCGCACGCCCAGACGGTGGAAGAGGCGTAGATTGGCGATGGAGTTTCCGATTTGGTGGAGGCCCTCGATGATGACGGGAGAGATGAGACGGCCTGCTGCGAAGGCTTCTAGAGCCGTGCTGTGGGAGGGTGTGGGCGTGAAGTATTTTGGGTATTGGGCGCCTAGGCGGTGGAAGAGGTCCAGGGCGTCGAGGGTTGAGCGGACGACTGGTGGGTTTTGTGTGAGTTTCTACGATATAGGGAATGATTATGAAAGACATACTGGGAGCGTATTGAGAGTCAGAGAAGTCGGTTCCGTTTTTGCTTGTGGGACAGGGCATGAATGCACTCCAGAATGCTCCCCCTTGAAGACCGGCGTCTAGTCGTGGTAGATCCACGTGACTGACGAAGCCACCGTGCTCGAACTTTTGCTTGAAGTCTTCGCTGTAGATATGGTTTTTGTATGTTCCACGAATTGTTATTAGCAAGTCATTATGGCCATCTGGAGTATCCAACACTGTCAGTATATTTGAAATTGAGCCGCATTCGAATGGACATTGGGATTGATAGATGATTATTGATGGGTGTAATGCACGTGAGTAAGAGGGTCTGACCGATAAGAGGGTTCTGCTCCAAGATCCTCCGAGCTTGCAGTGCAATTGGCTCTTCGAGACACCCTCTGTGACCGTAATATCTACAAAGTGATTGAGGTAGAGGGCGCGTAGTGAGGGTTGCAAAGAGGCCAAGCAGGCAGAGTGCGATAACGGGCAGCACTCTATTCCGTGATGCCCGATGCCGTTTCGAGGCCGCATGAGGGAAGATTGAAGTCTTCTCGTTGACACGAGGAGCTTCTTCTATTGTATCGTTCATGTTCATGGTGGTCTAGGTTATGGAAGAATACTTGCACAATTGATGGCGTTCAGTGTAACAGGGACGAGGCGAGGTTGGAGCTCTGGTTAGCGCGATGAGCCTGATCCCTGCTCGCTTCGCCGGAAACTGCGGAGAGGTCGCCTCTCCTCCGAACACACTCAAGCTGACAATCAATCTGTTATCAACTTCAAAGCCTTCCCTCATTCACGCTCACCTTGGGTGTTTTTGCCGTTCCTTCTTTTTTTTATTATCCCCTCACTTCAACACGCAATCATGGGTCTCGTATCGGCATATACGGTGATCCGCGCCCTGGCGCTGTTCCATCTCACCGTCGCTGTGCTGTTTCTACGGAACCCTAGAAGCGTCGCAGAGCACAACATTGTCCTCCTGATGCAGGAAGCGATGCAATTGGTACGTTGGGATTCTACCGCACCCCTCATTTCCAGCAGTTCGGACAGTTCTAACAAGCGCAGCCCACACCACGCGAGTTCCTCAAACCGACCGCCCTTACTGCCTTCGTTTCTGTCCTTTTGGCATTCCATGCCATTAGCGATCTCGCTACATTTTACCTCTCCGAAGACCTGCTCGAGATGTATTGGGGCACGCAGGTCCCCATCCGGTTGACTTTCCTCTTCGCTCTCACTGGGTACAGCTACGCGTTCAAGCCCGATGGCATGTTTGTGAGCAGCGGCCGCAAGTATACGGTCAACAAAGGCGATCTATTGAAGAACAGCGTTGTTTTTACATTCGGATTTCTGGAACTTGCAACATGGTTTTGGGTGAGTTGCCTGCCACACGGAGTATGCTTCGATAATGCTGACTAAGCGTAGATTTTCCTCGCATTAAGGGACGAGCGAAGGGAGCGTCGTATAAATCTTTTGAAGAAACGCGAGGCCGAAGCGCGCCGGATGTGATTGCGGAAACCATGATAATGAAGAAAAATCAAAATCGCAGAATGGCCGTGCCTAGGACATTTTTGGCAATGAAAATGCTGGCCCCTCATCCGCAACCCCCCAAAAAAAAACAAATGTCACCACTGCATGAACATTAGCGCTCACACCGCCCCCCACATACCCGCTTCACTTGTCGTGCGACTGATTCCTGGAAACGTCACATATGCATGTCAGTTACAACATACGGGCATGATACAATGCTTGACCGTTTAGCTTCCCGAATATTGCTTCACCTCAAGACTTTCGGAATGCAGTCATCTGGTTGCGTGTACCCGGATCTATCAAATCACCCCAGAGATCAATTACTACCACTGAACCATTTTCGCTGGATTCAGCAAATACCTGCTTATAGTTGTATTATAAAGACTCCGAAGGCTTAAAGTGCGCTCGGTTTCGTTAATTTTATCTATTTCCAGACACACATGAGCGTTTCCGCTGCCTTAGCTTTGCGATATCATCGTTAATCCGAACATCCAGCTGTCACCGAATTGATAATGATTACAATCGTGTTCAAGACCCGCTGAATCCTCTACATAGTAGAAACCGCCCCGGCCGCGCACCAACTTCTGCAGACAAGTGGTGCGACGTTTGCTCACACATGCAGGGCATGACCTAGGGAACATAACGACGGTGACGACGTCGAGGTGATGCGCAGATTTTTGAGGCTTAATCGCAGCCCAACAACCAGTAAATGGCAAGCATGACAACCGTACACTTTCTATTATTTGGTTAAACGGTTCCAATCCTTCGTTACATTCGGCGATATAATCGCGACGAAGTGTCTCGGAACGAGTAGAGTTATGCTAGCTCTCGAGAGCTTTAACCGCAAGAGGAAATCTAGCTATTCTTTCACGTATGGAGATTAACAGGGGCGCAGCTGACAGCTTACTGGACTGACTAGCTGTAGTACGAGTGGTTGTTTAGTTTAGTAACGCCTTCCGCGAGTTTGTAGTAGACGTTGCCGGATCGGGAATGGTGTACGACTAGTCGGCTACAACCTTCGGTTCCCCATTGTAAACCGAAAGAAATATTGCCTGGCCCTGCGAAGAGCTTGCTGAAAGCAACGGAAAACAAAAAATCGTTGGAGAGTGTATAAAGATGGCTGCCGTCAAGATGCGTCAAGATCCTTTTCATCTCCCACGACCGTCAGAAATCGCCCTTATATCCCGATATCGTATCTTGAGGGCCTTACCTACGCGCTTACCACTCTACCCAGGATAACTTTTGCTCCGACTGGTCGCTTCCAGCTTATTGCACTCTCTTTTGGGTCGAGCAAACTACACTGTTACCATTGCCCCGGTGAGACGCTGTATACGAGCTTATTTTAACAACGCCAACCCTCCATCATGGGACGTTCAACTGCTGCAGCACAACAACCTGCTTCTATTCCAACATCATCAACACCACCACTGAACATAATAATATTAGGCGGTGGAATAGCAGGTTTAACAACCGCCCTCTCACTCACCAAGTTCGCTCCAGTTGCAGAAGCACCACCACGCATCACAATCTATGAAATACGTCCCGAACCTGCTACCATCGGCGGTGCAGTGAACCTCACACCAAACGCCCTCCGTCTCCTCTCACACCTCGGCGCCCTCGACGAAATCCGCAAGAACAACTACGGCAAAGAATGTGAGGCTGTCGAAGTCTTCGACATCTACTCCGGCACTAAGCTCGCAGAAAGCAGTTTCCGCGGACCCGATGGAAAAGGTCTCGGAACCCCACCCTTCAAAGCCCTCCGTATCACCCGCGGCGATAGTCTCAAAGGCGTGCTCGCCGCCATAGCAAAACACCCCAACATCGAACTCATCTGCGGCAAGAAAACCACCTCCATCGACGAATCCGCCACTAATGTAACCCTCACCTTCGAAGATGGCGGCTCCGCCACCGCCGACATCCTCATCGGCTGCGATGGCATCCACTCCGTCACCCGCCTCAAGCACGTCGACCCCTCCCGCACCAGCATCTACTCCGGCATCTGCAACGCCTTCGGCTTCTCCCCGCGACGCAAAGACCCTTCCACCACCGACGGCTACGAACCCACGCACTTCGAAACCTCCGCCATGAACTTCAGCCGACGCGGCATGCTCCTAACCTCCTTCCACGACACCTCCAAGCAATCCGTCTACGTCGGCGGGCTCATGCAGGTCCCCGAGATCGCCTCGCGAGACGGCTGGAAAGCCGCGGGCGCCGACGCCGAGAAAACCCGCAAGGACATGCTCGAGCGCTTCGCCACGGGGGCCGCGAACCCGCTGATCCAGCACCTCATCGAGGACGCGCAGGACCTCTTCCTCTGGCCCGTCTTCACGCTCACCAACGGCGGCAAGTGGTGCACCGACCGCGTCATGCTGATCGGCGACTCGGCACACGCGATGCCGCCGCAGGGCGAAGCCACGGGCATCGTGTTCGAAGATGGCGTCCTCTTTTCGCGCTGTCTTGCCCGGTGGTTGGAGAAGCGGGCTTCTTCTTCTTCATCCTCCTCTTCATCCTCCTCATCATCATCGAAATCAGAATGTCCACCTGTTAAAGAAGCTTTCGATGCGTATGAGAGGTTGAGAAGAGGCAGGATCGAAGTCGCGTTTAAAGAGAGTCAGAGCGTCGTTCGCACCGTGAATGAAACGGGTTGGTTGGGTCATTATATTAAGACTACGGTTGTCCCATGGTATCTTTGGTGGAGTAGAGGGTACAGGGAGAAGCATTTTGTTGAGGATGTTACGACGTGTCCACTCGGTTACTAGAATCGTGGTTTCTGTGGTGGACCTTCCTTTTTTTAAACCCTCTTTTATTATGGTGGTGTGATTCCTTCACACTGCGCTTCATACTTTACAATACTTGACGATTCTTTTCAAAAAACATTTTCCCTTAAGGTGGATTCAAGGAGTGAGAATGTCGTAATTTGTCTCCCTCCTTCCTCCTCCTTTACACCGAAGCAAAAGGGGCCGTGCTATTGAACTTACTATTGGGTGCTCCCCGCCTTGTAATTAGTACTCATCCGAGGACGGGACACCTAATAGCAAGTTTAATAGTTGCTTTTTTTTGTGTTCGGATATAGAGGTAGAGAACTCAGATAGTGATAGGGATAGGAGATAGAACGAAAATAGAACAAAGAAAGAAAGGTTGCGAGGAGTCTTTTAGACATGGTGCATGTGGTGTGAAGTCTACGTCTCTCTCTCTCTCTTTTTTTTTTTTTTTTTTTTTTTTGGTTAGGGGGAGGGGGAAGAGTGTGTGGTTGTAGAGGTACATATGTATATGTGTGGATGTATAGACGTACCTCTTGTACAATCGCACGTTTTGGTCTAACCTAGGGAAACTACAGATAGATACAATATTTATCCATTCATTCATTTATGTATTTATCTAATAGCTGCCTACCCTCCTACCCTTTAAACATTTCATAAAACATAATCTAGCTACACTCCTCTAGACTTCGCTTTGTTTTCCCCAACACTCTTACCTTTAAATGAATCTTGCGGTGTGTTTAATTAGTCGGTCTACCTTTCTTCCTTTTTTTCAGTTTTTCGGGGGAAGGGGTCAGGCGGTGGTGATAGGGGGTTCGAGTAGGAAAGGGAGGCTAGCGGTATTAGAAAGGGAGAGGAAGGGAGAGGGTGTTAAATAGATTTACAAGATTTTCTTACTTAGTGACCTATGTGTTCGTCTCTGCTAAGGACGTTCTTGTAAATCTTCTACTACATTAATACCGCTCGTAATTTATTTACTATAGCAATAACTATTATACCTTTTATAGGGAAGTAGCGCAGTAGTTAAGCGTTAATAGTAGGGTTTTTTCCACCCTAAGATTCTTTTTACTAGAATTTTACTTAGGTAGGTAACCCAAGTAAAGAGTAGTAATTTGTATAAAGGTTCTTAAAAAGTAGAGGTTTTTTAAAGTAAAGCTTTAATATAAAAGAACTATAACTGTATAGTTATGTTACATGTAACTATAACCTAAAGGTCCGTATAAATATAACTTAACTATATCTAACCTAAAAGGTTAGGTATACCTATTTACAAGCCAAAATAACATGTGGGTGCTATAAGGCGTCTTCTAAAGTGCTTATTAGCTTTCAACGATAACGACCCTCCTCCATATGCCATCCTATCACACACCTGGACCAAGGGCCAAGAAGTCACTTACAAGGAGCTGTTGACCGGTACAGGCAAGGACAAGACTGGCTACGCCAAAATCCACTTCTTTGGCGGACGGCCTGCAGCGGATGGCCTCGAGTATTTTTTGGGTGGATACCTGCTGCATCAACAAGTCTACCAGCGATGAGCTTAGTAAAACCATCAACTCTATGTTCCGATGGTGCCAGCGTGCATCCAAGTGCTATGTAAATCTATCAAATGTCTTTGTGCCGGAGGTCACTGATGCTGAGGCCTTTTGAACCGTGGGAGCAAACCTTTCGACAGAGCTGATGGTTTACGCGAAGCTGGGCGTTGCAAGATCTTCTAGAGCGCCAGCCACTGTTGAGGTCTTATCCAAGGAAGACAAGCGGCTGGGTAATACCCTATTCTACCGACTCAGTGTCATCCTGCCTGTACACCTGCCTCGCCTCTCTAAAACCTCGCCAAATACCCAGGCAAATGAAGATCTGCAATCCCATGAACCCAAACAGAATCGCCGGGTATTCCAAATGCAGTCTCTCCCGAACGGTCTCCCAAGTAAACGGAGGAAGGACGACTCCCCAGACGCCCTTGCTAATCTCTTGCACATAACACCCGACTCGATTCAAGACCCCGACCTGAGTCGTGAAAATGACGCCTGTGAAACTCGAGAGGACGAGAAGGTCAAGTATAGCTGTAGCGTAAACCTTTGGCCAGGTCGACACTGGGAGCCAGTTGATGACCAGTTGGACGACGCCGCCCAATAGATAGTGAAGAAACATCACTACCTTGACGCCGGTGCGGCAATTCCATCCCTCGGGCGGGACTCTCGCCGCCAGCCATACCCCTCCGAGCGATCCAGTCGCCACTATTGCCAACGCCATCAAATCGAGAGTCCAGGGTGACCTCACCTTCAGGTCACTGTTCGAGGACCACCGGTCCGGGCGATAGTTAGGCACTGCTCCATGATCAACCTGGTCCTTCAGCTTCACGACCAAATTTTCCCGGTGATTCAGATCCTCCTCCAACTGGCACAGGATCCGCCTCGTGGAGTCCCGCGTCTTCTGCATACCCACTATGGAGGCTTGGAACACTGCCGTGATGGCCCACATGACGGTCATGGACGAAGAGAGACTCCAGATCTGGACGTGCTGTGGATTCATGTCGTCGTAGTCCTTGTGATCGATGTAGACGTACTTAAACAAGACGGCAACGACGAAGCCGAGGAGAGCGGCCCCGACAGGGATGAAGTTGATGCGTCGGTCTGCGGCGAGGGAGTGTGCGGCTTTCCTGAAGGCCGCCGGATTGGAGGCTTGGAGGTGGATCTGCCTGGGGAAGCGTTAGTGATGCTCGTGCGATGGGTGGGAACTGTCGAGCAAATGGCATACTCGGCGATATCGCCCACCGGCTTGCCGATGGTGGCGTACGCGATGACGACCAGCGAGAGTTTCTTGCAGTCCGTCTTGACCTCCCGCATCCGTCTCGCCTCATATTTGATCTTTTTCAGAACGCCAAAACATTCCGACAGTGCAAAGAAATAGCTGGCTATCGAATCGACGGGCGAGCTCACGAGATGCAGCAACGCGAAGCACTCCACCCAAAATCTAAGCGGCGGCCTGGGTAGTTGAAAGATTAGTACTAGTAGCGGTAGCTTGAAGTCGATGAGGCGGCTCATGATGATGCGGGCCGGGTACGTCGTCCAGGGACCGAGGAGGTCGGAGAGGATGAAGTTGTTGCCTGTCGTCAAGTTAAAGGCGACGCTGGGCTTGAGCGTGGTGGGGCGAAGCAGATCCCAGGGGCAGGTTTGATTGATGACGGTCGTTATGTTGGCAAGAGCTGCTATGCTGAAGGCTCTGGGTGGATCAGCAAGGATGTCGGCGATACAATACGGCATCTTGAGAATGGGTGGTGACTGAGGAGAGATGCTGGGGTTTGGGCAACAAGATGAAGACTCACACCGGGGGTTAGAGCATCAAGATATGCGTCCTTCCCACTCGAATTCGGCTTCCGCGATACGATTTGTGCCTCTTGAAATGCAAGCTTTGCTATAAGCCAAGGCAGATTCCACCCTTTCCCCGGTCAGAGAGTCCTCGAGGCGCACAAGCCCTTAGGAAGTCACGAACAAGGATTTGGGGAACGTTTTAAGGACGGCTAAGCTACATTGCGAATACATGCCGCACGGGAGCAGTGGCTTGAGCTAGTGACTGACAACTCAGGTGGCGTCGAGACTGGTGGAGGCATTGCCCGATACCTCCCTGTATGCACTGGTTGGTCTGCGGTGCCCGACGACTTACAGCACAGAACCATGTACCTTCTGAGGCTACACATACCCTCTGCATCGTAGCTGAACCAAGATGTTATCCATACCACTCAAGGGCGTACGTAGAAGGAGCGTTTCGGCTTTCCTCCCAATTAGCACGATCGAAGCGTTCATCCCGCGCGCGCGCGGTTTACTAGTTCATATGCGTCTAAAAACCCTTGTGCGGTGCTAAATCCCCAGGCACAGTATTCGTTCTCGTATTGCTGCATTTTATCTTTGACAAGAAGTTGGAGATGCAATCCCGAGACGCAGCTTGTCACCGGAGTGGATAAAGTGAACGCTTCAATGGCCCACCAATCATTCAAAGCCACATGATCCTCTATCGTATTCTCAGCAGTAAGCTGTTGTTTCCTTTTTATGGCACAGACTTCCTTACACCAAGTGCGAATTCAGTTCCCCGCGCAACCGACATTATACAGCGCACGACTCCGCTCGATTATGTTATTTCCTCGTCATAATGAGAACCAGATGGTCTTGCTCAACGGAGAGCCTCTTTCATACTTGGACAGTCTCAACGGCCTCCTTCCAAATTTCTACCGAACTAACTAGAATATTCAAGCCAATCGTGGCTCGAACAGTTGGCGCGGCCTTCTCTGATGTTGTTGGTTGGGCACGCGGGGGCTTCGAAGGGTCGGTTCAGATGTGACCATCGAAACAGACCTTCCTTGTTGAAGTATTTAGACGAGGCAGGATAGAACCCGTTCTTGAGGAGAGTTTCCGTAAAGCCGTGATCCAACCTTTCACCATATCCCCTATTCACAGCAGTTTCACACCCAACAAGCTCGAGCTTAGTACAGGAGCAGGTCCGACCCTCACGTGGACAGAAAAAAATTCAATTTCCCAGGAACTGTTTTCGTCGATCGTGAGCAGCTCTCTTTCCTCGGATCGCTACATGACCGGACCTCGCTGGTAATGCGCGGTGCTTAACGAATGTTTAGACACCTGGTTCGAGCAGGCGTTATCTCCACCGTAGAGTCCCTGAGTTGACGGCATATTTCGTACCCTGGAAGTCTGCAGTTCGGGATGTTCTGGATTCAATTGGGAGGTTTATAAATATGCGGCTTCGTCTATCTCCTTCTTCGTTCCTATATATACTAGTAACTTACTACATAGGTAATAAACCTAACATAAGGCGGTTTAAAACAATACACGTAGTAAGGCTATATAATTAAACCTTTCTTACCGTACACATCTTATATTATTATATATACGTAGTTAATAAATATTAGCGCCTATTTAATTTAACTGAAGTTTAAAAAGGGGCCGCCCTTTAAAAATCTGTAAGGATTTCTTATTTTAATAAAATCTAATTACTATAGACCTCTAAATTCTATACTAGACTGCAAACTTAAACATATTCATTCCTAATAGCATAGCTTTAGAAAAAAAAAAAGCGGGAACATTCTTTCAACCCCCCTATACTCAAATATACATATACATATTTCCCTCTTCCCTCTTTCTTTCTTACCCAACCAAACCACCCAACTAAACCAACTATTTGAAACCACATCAACCAACACATACATACACACTAACAAAAAAAAAAAAAAAAAAAAAAAAAAAAAAAAAAAAAAAAAAAACTACTTTTCATCTTCCGATGTTATATACATCACATCACGTCAAGTCATAAGTCGAGGGAAGGAGGAAAAACAAAAAAAAAATTACATAGCAACCAACTTAACCATCTCACTTAACAAGATTCACCGTTACAAACTGGAACACATGTTGCATGTACGTTATGGATTTGGATGGATGGGGAGATGAATGTGTTACATAGGAGGAGGTACAATCTGAGTTCCATCTAAACACACACCAACAGCACCTCAATGCCCGCCCCCTGCTCTCCCTCCCCACACACTTACAAATTCATAGTAACAGTCATGCTATTACTATGCACCAGCAACACGGCGGGCAAGCCCTGACACAAGACCTCCAAATCACTTACGTACTTGACGCTCTCCCTCTCGCTCTTGCTCGTTCCTTCGAGCGGGGACGGGAGAGTCGTAAACACGACGGCCGTATCCTCCGGGTCCGACGCGCTGCGCATGAGCTCGTTGAGGATGAGGTGCTGGGCGCGACAGGGGAGGTCGTTGAAGGAGAAAGGGAGGGCGGACGAGAGCGGGAAGCCTGTTGCTTGCTGTTTGCTGGGTGGGGAGGGTGCTTTGGACTTGGCTGTGTCGGGTGTGGGGACTGCGGATGTGGGTGCGTTTCTAGAGGCCGTGAGGGGAGCGGCGGGGTCCTGGGTCTTCGAGGAAGAAGGGGCACCGGAGACGGGGGATGGGGATTTCAGGGGGTAGCTTGGTGCGTGCTGGACATCCCCGCCTGGTCTTTCCACAGCCACTCCAGTTGTCTCTGATTTAGGAGGGGAGACGAGAAGCGGGTCGGGTTTCCGCGATGCGTCGGGGGAGGGTGTGTCGACGAACATGATTGAGGGACCGCCCGTTTCCTCGTCTGTGATGGCCGTGCGTGGAGTGGGGTTGGAGACGAATTTTGGGCCGGATTGTTGGCTGATCGATGGGGCACTGCTGGAGGGTACTGTTGCACGGTTGGAATCGACGGCGGAAGAGCTTAGGGTTTGAGATGATCGCAATGAAGAAGTTTGATGCGCGGTGGTCACTACGCTGTCGGAAGCCGCGGCTCGAGCAGGGGGCAGGAGAGGCTGAACCGAGTCGGGATTCACGTCGTTAGATTGAGACGTTGGCGACGGGGAACGTCGGAAGAATGTGTTGAGGCCTGAGGAAAGAAAAGGAAGGCTTCTGCGAGTGGTGGCCTGCGTTGTCCCAGTGCTCTTACGACGTGGGAGTTTAGTCGCCCCAGGCGGCAGGTCATCCTCCTCCTCGGACGTAGAAGCATCCAAATCGTAAGAGCTTAGTTCATCTCCTACGGACTCGCTCGAGGATGCAATGGCTTCGTTTCGGCGGCGATCCGCATCAGATGGCACTGAGTTGTGGTATTCGGATTCATCGGACGAGGATTCGCTGTCGCTGCCATGGTAAAGGTCCTTTGATAGCCGCTGCGTGCGCATGCCTATAGTAGCACCGGCTTGGTGAAGATCATTAATCGATGCCTTTCTGTTTCGCTTGAGCATTTTGCGAAGTTGCCGGAAGCGTTTGGGACGCAGCCCCTTCTTGCCTTGCTGGAAAGACGCCCCTGGCCAGTTGTTCACAGCTTGTAAAAGGTCCTTGGCCCGGGCCAGATCTTGACTCGACGTCAGGTCTTGAGGGCGGCGCAGTTGTTGTATGTCGGACCACCACTGCTCGTCTTCGAGCGCATCGTCAACGTCCGATGCGGCTTGTGCATATTCGCCATCCTGTCGCCCGTTCACGATGACCTCATACATTTTGAGATCGCCGCTGGCTAGCCAAAATACAAGAACTTCTGCTTCAATGCGGAGATTGCGAAGAAGAGTAGTCACGCGTCCCCGCTCTTCTTCCACGTCAGCCTCGTACTCTACAAACACCATGACCCGCAGCTTATATGTCCGCTTCCATGATGGAACCGTATGCAGGATACACCCGAGCTGCAAGATGAGAGTGTATGTGTCGAAATTTGTCGTCAGCACGTTCTTCTTTGTGGGATCCTCCCCCGCTGTCGCAATCTCAGCAGACATTTGAATAGGCCACATGTCAATGTATTTCTTAGTGGGCTCTTCATCATCTATGTCACCCAGTCCAAACGCAGCGAGAAATTTTTGCTTTGCTGTTGGTTTCGGTGCAGGAACCTCGAGGTCGTGGAAGCCTTTGGCTAGTGCGACGTTAATTTGCAGCCTCAGGACAAGATCTTCGACTATGGTTACGTAGTTTCGAATCCCAACCGCGTTCTCCGGCTTCATGGCGTCGGTAGGCAGCATACCTGGCAGCGTGCCGGTCTGTTTCCGCTTTGTTGCTATGGCTTGAATGGCTTTGCGTGAGATGGGATGATTCGCCGCCTTGCTGGTCGGACGGGATGGTTGTGGAGATGGAATGTCGATGCTGGGTTGTGACTGCCTTAGTTCCCCCAAGTTGTAGAAGCCCATGACCACAATATTTGGCCTCATTCCTCCTAACCCAGCGCCAAGCAGAATATTTCTTGCGCCCCACTCTACTGTGGGTGCGATGGCGATGTTGACGAAGGCTTTTATTTTGGAGAAGTCAATGTATTTACCCCAAGATTGCTGCTGTCGTCGAGCTTCTGGGACCGCTGCACCAAAGTCATTAGACACGATTACATGCCCAAGTACAAACAAACCGCCCTTCTTTAATGAATTACAAAACTGGATGAGTCTAAATTGACGCCGAGGATCGTTGACGAGGAGCAGAATCTGCGGTCTCCAAAACTTGACATGCTCCTGGCGAAGTCGCAACAGATACTTTCTAACTTGGTGGTACTGTCGCTTGTTAGCCTCAGAGTCGATAGAAGAAAGGATTGATGGGCGCATACTATCAGACTTTGACTGACATCCCCCCATGGTTTTGGGGGCGTGGTGTAGTGAATAATCAAGAAAATGACAATCAAAAGTGCTACGCAGCCAGATGCATAGACGCCATCCACAAAGTACATGGTTGCGCCGGAGAGGACAGCTCCCACGGCAGCAGTCTGCCAATTAAAGAAGTGGAACGAAGGCCGAAAGTTCGGGGCCGAGCCAATCTTCAGGAGGAAACATGCTAGATTGGTAACCAAGAACGTCATCAGATAGGTCATTGTAATGAACGAGGCGATCTGATTGATATCAGAAAGCATAGTTAGTTGAGCCAACACATATGTAATGAAGATTGCATAGATCGGATCGTCGGACTTTTGTGTACCCTGACCAAAAATCGATAGACCAGGCAGAATATTGTCTCGTGCCAGAGCTTGAAGAAGCTTTGCAGACCCAATGACACCCATCAGCACGGAGAAAGATGATGTTGCGAACTCGCCTAGAAGGATGATTACGCCGGATATATTGGTCTGGAGACAGTTAGTTATCCGGGCGACCCTAAAATTCACAACTCCCGGTGTAGAAACCTACCAGCTGAATGACGTTTGTGTTGTTGCGCAAGGACTCTCGCGTAATGGACGCCGCCATGGCGAATATCACGATTGTGTAAGAAAAGAAAGTTAGCCCAAGCCCGTAGAGGGTGCCTTCGGTAGTGTTAGCTTGCGTTTCACGTCCGACCATCAATGGTTTCTCACCCTTGGGAATAGCTTTGGAAGGATGCTTCAGATCACCAGACATGGAAGCTCCACTTGATCAAGTTAGCCAGTGTACAGTAATTTGAACCTGGAGTTGAGATTGCATACGCGAAGATGCCTCCTGTTGCGGGAAACAGAATGCCAAACATGTCTTGAAATGTCTCTGTATGTTTATGCTGAGCACCGGCAGCTTTCTTGGTGAAGTGCGGCATCAAATTCTCGCGCAGAGTTTGCAAACTGAGGCCAGTGTACACGATGCCTTCCTTCTGATTCGAGAAGGGCTTAACGATGAGTGCGGACAACGGAATGCTGAATGTAGCCACAAGCAGCAAGACAAGAAGGCCATTGCTGCATCGGGCGAAAATACCACTTCCCGCTAAGCAAATGACGGTGCAGAGGACGAGCACAATGGTTGACCAAAGAAATTGCCACCAAAAGCCTTGGGGCATCCATTGCGACCAGCTTCCACTGTCGGCGCCAAAGTTTTCAATGAAGCAATCAATGAGACCCACGGCATTCAAGCTGGTGTTGAAGACAAGGCCAAAGTAGAAGACGAGACCCACTGAGCCACCAAATTCAGGCCCAAGACTTCGAGATATTAAATAGTAGGCGCCGCCCCCGCGGACGGTCCCGTTAGTCTGCAATGTTGATCAGCCATCACAAACACGGAAATACCTATTTTGGCAGATTTAGGACGCAGGCGCTACGTACGGCAATGGCAGAAATAGACATGGTGGTCAAAAGGTTGATGCAATAGCAAGCAATCAGCATACCTATGCGAGAGTTAGTCTCCAGACTACGACTCCAATCTCGACCAACTCACCCATCATGCCAACCAGACCGGTTTGACCTAGAATGAAACCAAATCTCAAGAACATAAGAATAGAAAGCACGTTCAAAGTGGTCGGAACAAAAACGCCAGCGAATGTTCCTAATTTGGATGTACCGCCTACAGGTCGAGGAAAGGCGCCAGGCCTCGGTCTTGCAGGGTCAGAACTGGTGGTTAGCTTGCCCTCTGGTGGGCCCGAAGTGCCTCGATTTGAAATGGAGGGCAGCACTTCCCAAGCACTGGAAACCCAGTTCCGCATGGTGTTGAGGCCATGGTGAGATTCGTCTGGATGGTCTTCGGATGCGTTTTGGGAAGTAGTGTCGACACGGTCCTGATTGGTGGTTGATTGCGGGCCAGCCAAAAGGGGCGTAGCCTCGTCTGGGGCGTCACGTGAGTGAATGTTCACGATGGAGCCTCGCCTGCTCAGCTGCTCGGTTACGTCTGCGGCGGTTCTGGTAGCGAAGGTCGAGCGAGTGCGCGGCGGCATCCGCCTATACGGAAGACTCTGCGTCTGTGCCTGGGCCCGTGATGCATCCTCTTGACCGGTCATTCTTCTCACGTCAAAAGGGTCAGGCTACCGTGTAGTCACCCAGTGCTGCGGGTGGACGGGACTGACGAGGGATCCAGTCACGGGAGGCGGAGTGGGATGCTGAGTGGATGGAAGGGTGGCTGTCAAAGTGTGGCACAGCGAACCGTGTCTTGTCAAGGTGTACAAGTGAGATCAATGGTACTGCGGATGGGTCGAAGTCCTAGCGGAACGGAACGTTGGAAAAATACATAGCCATGAAACTGCCCTTGACCATGCATGCAATTGATGGAGGTGGACGGGGAGAAAAGAAAAAAGACGGTCAGGTTCAAGTCAGAAGCAATGACGCGGGGATGAGCATGGGCGACGCCAGGAATCCCTTATTAATGAGGGATGGGGGATACCTGATGAGGGCTTGGTGATGGATTGATGGCATGCATGCCATTGCACATGTTCTCGCTCGCTCGCTCGCTCTTCAAACCGTTGGTTAGCTTAGCGTGGGGCCTGCCCGAGTAGCGCGGCACCTTCCTCGCCATGTGATCGGGCGGTTATCTTGACAATGCCGGCATGCATAGATACATCAATACCTGGTATGTACTTGATCGTCCTCAAGGGATGCAGCCAAGTAGAACAGAACATGAACAAGAAAATAACCATTTGCTGTGTTGCAGTCAAGACAAAACTGTACTGTGAAAAACGTGACAAGACAAGATAGCTATCCCGAAAGGGCAGCCAATGACGTCCTCAGGCACCGCTCGGACCCTCTGCGTATTCTTTCTGCAGCCAGCCCAAGTCATTCCAAGTCAGCTGTCACTCATTTGTTGACCCACGACAAGACAACACGGCAACCCACGTTATCTGAACATCCATACTCCCCTCTGACTAACGGTCCGACATACATACCATCCACCAGCCGTCGCTCGCTCTCTCCCTTCCTTAGCCCCTTCTCCACCGCCTTTCGTTCCAAGACACATCGCCCAACACCACCAATGCGTCAGAGTCCTGCATCACCACTCACTCCCCAAATATAACCACACACCATGGCTCAGGAGCCCTCCAACCCCAGACCAGTGCCGCCCTCGGCTTCTGCTGCCAACAGCTCCGATCGTAGTTCTCCTACCGCCTCGTCTTTTGCTAGACGGGCGTCTCCCGTGCCATCGCTGCCCGTGGGCTCACCTAGCGTCCGCCAGATTCCCGTACCCGCCCAGCTCGCTTCAGAAGAGACTTCTACCGCCCAGACTCCGCTCCCCGGCCGTGATGAATCACGCCCATCTCTCCCGCAGAATGTCGTGGGTGAATCCGCTCTCTCCTCTGCTTTGAAGGAATCTTTTGGCAGGAGTCCTCCGCGCTTTGGCACCCCGCCCATCCGCCCATTGTCCCCTGCTGCCGAAGCCAGTACAGGTCGAGGTCCCCCAAGCAATTTCGGGTCCTTTGACGCCCGCAGTCGTTCCCCCGCCTTGCCCGCCGAAGACCCCGAAATTGTGCGCCGCCATCTTGTGGGCCCGCCGCACAAATCCTCCTTCTCCAACCTATCTGGCCAGTATGGCTCGCCGAGCGCATCAAATCGCGGTGGTTTTGGCACACAGGCGGAATCGGTTTCAGGTGAAGATGAAGAATTCAACAGTTTACAGCTGCAGGGAGGCGACATCACCCGCCAGATCTATCGATGGACCGAGCAACAGGAGGCTTTGGAGCGCCAAAAATTGAAGAGAAGCCAAAGTTTTGCCGAAGAACCTGCCAGATCAGGAAGTCCGACCTCAGATATTGACAAGATAAGGCAGGTTGGTGGATTTCGTCGAAACTACCTACACCGGAGGGCAGCGAGTCCCTCGCCCGCGCCGGGTCCTTCGGGCTATGGCACCTTGAACCAGCGATCCCAGCCGGCTCCTTTCACCAACAGCTTCCTCGAGTTCCTCACGTTGTATGGCCACTTCGCAGGAGAGTCTCTCGAGGAGGACGATGAAGATCTGGGACCAGATGAATACTTTTCGTCGGACGCGCTAGATTCTGGAGAGCATAGCGAAGATGAAGACCGCGAATATGGCGAGTCGAGTGCCCTGTTGACTCCTGGCAGGCGAAAGAAGAGAAAAGTCAAGGCTGCTGGTCAGGGAAGCCCCACTGGCGCCGCGCTGCTTCTCCTCAAGTCGTTTGTGGGCACAGGCGTGTTATTCTTGCCCAGGGCTTACCTCAACGGTGGTATGCTGTTTTCAAATCTGGTTCTATTCGCTGTAGCCGCGCTTTCCTACTTCTGTTTCGTCCTTCTAGTCTCTACCCGGCTCGTGGTCGAGCATTCCTTTGGCGACATGGGCTTTCATATCTACGGAAACTGGATGCGGAGCCTCATCAACTTCTCCCTCGTCATCTCGCAAATCGGTTTTTCATCTGCCTACATCGTCTTTGTGTCGGAAAACCTGCAAGCCTTCGTGCTCGCCGTTTCCGACTGCAAAACGCACATCAGCATCGGTCTCATGATTCTCATACAAATGATCATCTTCCTGCCCCTCTCCCTCTACCGCAACATCAACCATATCCAGAAACTCGCCCTCGTTGCCGACCTCTTCATCCTCGCGGGGCTCGTGTACCTCTACTACTTCGACATCCTCACCATCGTCAGCCAAGGTGGTATCTCCGACATTGCCAACTTCAACAAAAACGACTGGACGCTCTTCATCGGTACCGCCATCTTCACTTTCGAAGGCATCGGCCTCGTCATCCCCATCCAAACCGGCATGAAGAATCCCAAGAAATTCCCCAACGTCCTCGGTCTCGTCATGATCATTATCACCGTCATCTTCATCAGCATGGGCGCCCTTTCCTACGCTGCTTTCGGCTCCAAAACAAAAACCGTCATCATCCTCAACATGCCACAGGACAATCACTTCGTCAACGGCGTGCAGTTCATCTACTCCCTCGCCATCCTGCTCTCAACCCCGCTGCAGATCTACCCCGCCATCGAAATCACGTCCCAGCAGCTCTTCAGCAAAACGGGCAAGTACAACCCGTACATCAAGTGGAAAAAGAACTTCTTCCGCTTCCTCATGGTCGGCGTGTGCGCCTTGCTCGCGTGGTTCGGCGCCGACGATCTCGATAAATTCGTCTCTCTCGTTGGCAGCTTCGCCTGTATCCCGCTCGTCTACATTTACCCTGTGAGTCCTTCCCCCCCATTCCCCTCTACATTCTCAATCTATGATGAAAACTAACGCCAAATCTTAGCCTATGCTGCACTACCGCGCCGTCGCACGCACCACCACGCAGCGCGTCGTAGATATTCTGGTCTGTGTGCTGGGTGCGGTCGGTATGGTGTATACCACGTCGTTGACGGTGAATAGCTGGATTAAAGGGAGCACGCCCGCCCCGCCGGGGTATTGCGATGGGCGGTAGGTTGGTAGATTGTCCCTTTTTTTGGGGGAGGGAGGGAGAGAGAGAGAGATTGTTGGTTCTGTTGATATATCGTACGTACGTACGTACGTACTGGTGATGCTGTGGTGTGTGTGTGTGTGTGTGTGTGTGTGAGGGTTGGGGTTGGGGTTTTGTATTATATTCTTGACCTTTTTTCTCTCTCTTGGTTTTGGGTTGTATACGGGGGTGCATGTGTGTGGAAGGGTTAGAGTACTTAGACTGTTTTTATGTGTGTGGGTTCATATATATATTATATATATACGACCATGTATGTTTATGGATATATGGTGTTGAGTGTTGGGGAAGAAGAAGAAGAAGAAGAAAGAAACTGTACGTATGTATGTAGAGAAAGAAATGGGGGGGGGGGGGGGGGGGGGGGCGGTAAAGAATGTGTGTGTGTGTGTGTGTTTTTTTTCTGTGGAATAGAAGGAGGGGATAAAGAAGAAGAGGGGAAAAAAAGGCTTAAGTTTATCAACATTACTTCTTTCTTTCTTTCTTTCTTTCTTTCTTCGCTTTCACGTATTCTATTTTGTGAGAAGTGTTTGTGAGCTAGTGAGAAAACGTAACGTTTTTTTTAAACACATATTTATCCATCCATCTAATCTGTTTTATTCCTTCCCATCTTCTACCTTTCTCCCCCCTTTTTTAAAAAAAAAATTCTCGATTATCATTTCCTCACCCATCATTCGTCCTCACTACTACTCCCATCGTCCTCCACCCCCTTCCCTTCTTCCTCATCGTCGTCATCGTCCGCAGCACTACGTGCCGCCGCCATCTCAAACGCCCTCAAGCACGTCACCCTCGTTTCGGTAGCATACATGCCGACTAACCTGCCGACTTGTTTGGGGGCTGTGAATCCGTCTTTCTCGCCCGCAGGTTTCTTCTTCTCTGCGCCCTTTGTAGAAGATGGAGGTAGAGATGAGGTTGAGGGTGGGGGTGAAGATGAAAGTAAAGTCTCAGTGTCAAGGACCCATAAACGAACGGTGCCGTCGCTGGAGCCGGTTATGATGAGGAAGTTGGGGGTTGAGGGGAGGGGGAGGATGTCGAAGTCCTTTATGCGCGAAGTTATTCCTGCCGCTGGGCCTGCGATTTGTGCTAGGATTTCTGGGGAGGAGGAGGAGGATGATTTGGAGGAGTCGGTGGTAGATGAAGATGTGGAGGTGTTGTATAGGAGAATGCGGCCGTCTTCGGTTGAAATGAGGAGGATGGTGGGTGTTGATTCGGAAGCGCGGGGGAGGGGGAGGTACTGCAGTTTATGCACCTTTGTCCTCGGGGTGGGGAAGATGGTGAGTTTCGGCACGCAATCGATTCCAAAGACGACGACGCCGCGATCGAACGCGACGGCGAATTCCTCGCCCTCGCGGGGCTCCCACACGACGGATTTGGCCTCGCCCGAGTCGAACCGCGTCGAGCCCACGGATGCGAGGAGGTCGCGCGTGAAGGTGAGCACGCCGGCTTTTTTCCCCGTGACGAGGTTCCAGAGGCGCATGCATTTCTCGCCGCGGCCGACGCTGAGCATGAGTTTTTGGCTGGGGTGCACGGCGAAGGCGTTGATGCCGGCGGGGACTTCGCCTGGGGCCGCGGTGTCGCCGCTCGGTCGGCCTTGTGCTTTGGGGATGGGCGCTTTGATGGTGGAGAGGGGCTCCCAGTCGCGCGTGCGGGTTATGGCGATGGTGCTGTCTTCCGATGCGCTGAGGAGCTTGCTGCGCGTGGGGAAGTGGAGCGCGGTTATGGTGGACGAGTGGTGCAGGAGGGATCCCATTTCTTTGTTTTTGGTGTTTTCGGAGATGCTGGTTGAATGGAGGGTTGGGAGTTTGGGTTCGTTCTTTTTGGAGAGGGGAGGCGGGGTTTTGGAGAGGGAATAGATGTTGATGCGCTCGTCGGTGCTGCCGGTTGCGAGGAGCACTTTTGAGGATTCTTGAGAGGGGGGTGTCAGGGCGAGGCATCGGATTGCGGACGTGTGCGCGTTGAAGAGGAAGGTGTCGGTGAAGTCGACTTTGGGTTGGTTTTTCAGCTCCGTGATGGAGAGGTCTTGGGTGGAGGGCGTGATGAGGGTGGAGGGGATGGTAGCGGTGAAGCCGTGGAGAACACGCTCGTAGGAGCCGGTTATGATTTGGAAGGTCAGGGGGTCCGAGGAGGTGCCATTGGGTGCCGTTGTTGCTGTTGTTGTTTCGTTTTGTTTCTTTTCTGATTGTTCTTGGTGTTTTGCGGTCGTAGTGGTGGGTGTAGTGAGGTCTGCCTTGGGGCTGGAAGGAGCATCGCCGTTTTTCCGACTCTTTATGGCTTTTGCCTTTTGCGCGGCATCGTTGAGGTCCCTCTTGCGCTTTGCCATTGTTTCGGTTTTTATTTGATCTTTTTGTCGTGTTCG
Source organism: Periconia macrospinosa (assembly GCA_003073855.1). Taxonomy (NCBI): domain Eukaryota; kingdom Fungi; phylum Ascomycota; class Dothideomycetes; order Pleosporales; family Periconiaceae; genus Periconia; species Periconia macrospinosa. Next base: position 105,143 of record KZ805444.1, read on the forward strand.
TGTTTGGTGCGTGACCGTCGTGAGGTTTGCATGATGTTCCAATGGAGCTCAGAAATTTTGGAGAAATTCTGCCGCGGCTAGTCCTGACAAGGCCTAGCGCCGAAGCTTGTTCTTATCGGGCGGCGGGCGGTGAGAGGGCTTGCACTTGCCTTTCCTTTCTCCCTACCTGCCTCAGGCGCAGCAACGCAATCCAATCCAATCCGGCCGCCGCCAGTCGTCGCTGCCCTCCTCCCGTCTGTCTCTCGTCTCTCCGTCCCCCAACTGAGCCCGCCCGCCATCCTCGTCGATTGTATCCTCACCAGTCTCCACAACGACACCACCTCCCATCATCCACCACTCCACCACGCCCATCCAAATCCATCAAATTGGCGACACTCGTGAAAAACGGATGTCGGCCACCGATTGTCCGTCCTCATATGTCCCTAGACGGTCTTCGTGATGCGTACACACGTGAAAAACAGATTGAAGTCGCGTAAGTCACCCCCCATTTCCGCCCTGCATCGCACATGGCTGCAATCTATGGCGCGATGCGACACCGAAAAATCGCTCCTTTTTTATTGTAGACGTGGTGGTGGTGCTGATATCCACTGCACAGGAATTGCGAGCAGTCGCGCAAGCGGAAACTGCGCGAGCTCTACAGCTATACCGCGCTCCTGAACACCACCCGCCTGCTCTCCCCCCGCGACTGGCTCATTCCAGACGAGCCCCCGCCCGACGAGGCCCATTTTCTCGACCAGAACGACATCTCAAAGTACGTCCTTCCTTTTCCTGTAATCTCCGTATTCTGTTCTGTTTTATTGGATTTTGTACACTCTTTATTGTGATTCTGTTCATCTCGGGTGTAGTGCACCCTTTCCCCATACCCCGTTCCGTCCCCACAATATCGTCGTCACCACACTATTACATTCCGATGCACTTACCACTCATGCGCATAGGGGCCGACGCTTCAACGATGCATCTCTACCATACCCTACCTTTACCACATCTCCATCGCTACCTTCAACCCTCCCTTTTCAGCCATCCGCGAAGCCTACTCCTCCTGCACTTACGAAACCGTTGCCGTCACCTGTCGCAGCTCCCAGCCTTGAGGAACAACTGCGCGCCGCATCAGCCTCTCCTTCTGTCGCCAACCCACCTATTCCACCTCCAGAAAAGCCGGTGAAAGTCGACTCTACTGTTCCTATCAGAGTCCCCTCGCCATCACTTCCGCGCATCGAGCCGCCCTCTCCCCATGCCCCTGTGGTAGAAGATCAGGCAGCAAACCAGGATTCGACTGGCCCCCCACCACCAACTTCCACGCAACCGGAACCGGAACCCGTTGCTCCAGCGGTACCAAAACCAATCCTGAGGGCCCCTGTTCCAGATGGTCCATCAGCCGATCCCGTAGTCGTTGTTCCACCTTCGTCTGAAGATTTTGCTGCTCTATCAGAAGTTTTGCCTAGCGAGAAAGAGAAGGACGATGCACCAAAAACACCACAGGTAGTTCATTTACCACCGCTCGAGGTTCAGGAAGCAAGATTGCAAGAGACGGAACAAAAACTGGAGAAGGCGGCAGAAAAGGAACGTAAAGAGGATGAAAAGCTGGCGTTACCAACCGTAAATGGCTCTGTCGACCAACCATCATCTCCATCATCCACCGTTGGTCCTTATTCGCAAGCAACACCCCATGCTCCCCACCACTCGCCCGATACAAGCCCGGACACGGACTCTTTCCACGGCCGCGTACTGCCGCAATCCCAGGTTACTAACGCAGATGATACGACTGTACCAGTGGCCAAGGACGACCATGAACGTGCGCTTCAGGAGCAAATGCGCGAAGCGAGGGAACGGGCACGTGGAGACAGTCCTGGAGTTGATGACGTGGAAAAGCAACTGGAAGATGAGCAGGCTGTTCGTTTAGCAAGAGATGGGAAGGATCGGTTGGGAGAACCGGAACCGGCTACTCCAGCTGGACCAGAGGCGTTGACTAGCCAAGCCGCGGATGTGGTTCACGAAACAGAAGCCGAGGCCACGGATTCGGGTGCACCTGGCGTGAACGAGGAACCAGCGGCAGACTCATTGCCTACGCCTACCACAACAGCCCCCGAACCATCTACCGTGGAAAATGAGGCTACCGAAACTTCGGAATCTGCAGTGGCAAAGCTCTCCAAACCGGATACAGGTGTTGAGCATCCCACACCGCCTGCAGAAGTGGACGTGGACGTGGAAATGAATGATGCTCCGCCACCTGCCACTGAGGAAAAACAAGCACCCTCATCCCCGCCTCGTCAAGATCGTATGACTACGCGCGTGTCTTCTGGTGCCATTCGGCAAAAGTCTGTCAGCGAGATCATTGCCGAGAAAAACGAGCAGTTGGCACCGAAATCCGTTCTTACCCCTCAATCAAGCAGTCTGTCTACTTCGACCAGCCCAGCACGACCACCCCGGGAGAAGAAGCGCAGGACTGTATCAACGGTTGTCTTTGCGAAACCGGATCTCAACAAAGCGGCAAAGGCTTTACAGCTTTTCAACGAGGACTATGCATCTCTACAAGGTGCATCCGAGGATTCATCACGAGATTATCTCCAGGGACTGTTCCAGTATCAAGCGCATCATCCTCCTCGCTCAAAACCATTGCAGGAGTTGGTTGTTTCTGCACAAAAGACACTCTCCACGGCCGGCACTCTGGCTATGATTAGAGAGCAGCAAGACTATAAGATTCTTAAGCGGGTCTATCAGCTGCAGAATGCGAACCGATGGTCCTTGCGACAACTGCAAAAATCTGCCGAGCCGGAACGCCCCATCACACATCAGGACCATCTACTCGCTGAGATGAAATGGATGCAAACAGACTTTCGCGAGGAGAGAAAATGGAAAAAGGCGCTGGCATTGACCTTTGCGGGATGGTGTGCAGAGTACATTCACAGCACTGCTGAAGAACGGCTGTCGTTGCGAGTAAGGGCACGCATCCCCAAGTCTGTGCAGCAGCGTGCTGGCTCAGCCGATGAAGATATGAACGACGCACCCACTCCTGATCTCATCCATTCTGGCGCAAACGAGACCGAAAGCGAATCATTCCCAGAGGACGAGGAAATGCATAGTCCGTTGATGTCGAGCATACCCGCCGGGCTGTTTTCGCTTGGATTCAATGAAGTCGTCATGAAGATTGACCGAACGCCGGCCAGTGACTCGTTGTTTCAGGAGCTGCCGTGGTACGAGCCCTTGCTGGAAGGAGCTGCCGATGTTACACCGCTTTCATTCGTTGACCCGCCCATCCTCCCCGTTTCGAAGTTCGTCACGGGCAAGCTAGTGTCCCAGGTCAAAGGACCTCCCAGGAAGCGTAGTCGATACGAATATGATTCCGAAGACGAATCGTCTTCCCCGCCAAGCCGGTCGGGGACTTCGGCAGAACACTCGATGCCGTCTACGCCTGGAAGGAGACTTTTCCACCGTAACGATTTACTCCCAGAGATGAATGATGTTGCTCTGTTCAACCCCGAGAACCGGCATATTCGCGATCGTCTCCAAGTGGCACATCAATTCAGACCACCTACTGAGTTTCCCATGCCATCAGTGACTTTCTTCGAAAACCGGAGTTCATCACAGTGGCTGTGGGACGAAGACCAGAAGCTACGTGCTCTTGTCAAAGAATACACCTTCAACTGGTCACTGGTCGCTCAGCAGCTGGCCTTGCCATCCCTCTTTACTTCAGGATCCGGACGACGTACTCCCTGGGAGTGTTTCGAGCGCTGGGTGCAATTGGAAGGACTGCCGGCCGAAATGTCCAAGACTCAGTACTTCCGTACGTATCAAAGTCGACTTGAGCAAGCTCAAAAGACGGTCCTCGCGCAGCATCAAGCCCAGCAGCAGCTTCAGCAACAGCAACAGCAACAGCAAAATGGACAAAACATATCCACTGGGCAGCCAAGAAGGCGAACAACGCAACCGATCCGCGTTGAACGACGCAGGGATAACAGGCATCTTGCTATTATTGATGGCATGCGGAAGCTCGCTAGGAAACGAGAGTCTATGGCACAGAAGCAGGCTGATGCGGCTAGGGCAGCTCAGATGCGTAAGCAGCACGATACAGCTGCCCCCAAGACAAACATCCAAACGCCTCAGGAGTTCAGTCGCCTTAAGTGGGAACGCGAGGAGAAGTTCAAGCAAAGGCAGATGATGGTGCAGCAGGAAATAATGCAAAAGGTTAGTGGAGCTGTATGCGGTACTCCCCAGAAGTAGCTAACGATAGATAATAGCAAATGGCCGCGCGTCAACAGCAAATGCAGCAGGCTGCCCAGGGTGGCATGGCTAATGGTGTTAATCAGCAGCGCAACGGAATGCATCCTAACAATCCTAATGCTGGAATGGTGGGAAATCCTGCTCAGCAAACACTTGGCGCCAATGCTGCTGCCATGGCTGCTCGAGCACAGCAGAACCAGCAGGCCATGCAAGGCAACAACTTCCCGGGTGCCAACATGAATGGCATGGCCATGGGGTCTTCCGGTGTGCCCCAGGCACAGATGCAGGCCAGCATGGCAAACAACCAGCGGATGGCTCCTCCTGATCAAGTCCGGTTGGCGATGCAGAGGGGACAGTTCAACAACACTAACCAACAACATCAATTCCAGCTGCAACAGCAGCAAATCAACGCAGCAAGCAACTTAACGCAGAATATGGGTATGAATGGCATGCCTAATGCGAACATGATAGCTGCTATGGGCGGACAAACCCCCAATGGCGGCATGAACGGGAACATGAATGGGAATATGAACGGCGCCATGAATGGAAACATGGGCGGAAATATGAATGGCAATATGAATGGCATGGCTAACAATGGCCAATCTCCGCGGTTGAACCAGGCCAATCCTGCCATGCAAAGCCCAGCGCGACCTCTTTCCAGCGGACACATGCCACAGCTTCTGCAAATACAGAACAATCTCAAGAACCAGCATCCTGAGTGGACGCAAGAGCAGGTCCAGAAATATGCTTCTGATCACCTTTCTCGGTTTTTGGCCAAGCAGCGATTGCAAGCCATGAATGCAGCCACAGGCTCTCCAGGCAGCTCGCAGTCACCGCAGATGGGGAACAACATGTATCTCCAGAACGTCCAAAATGGCGGCATGAATGCTAACAGCCCGTCCCCCACCGCGGTGCAAAACTATCAGGCACAGCTGGTGCGCCAGCAGCAAATGATGAGCCAACAGCAGAGACAGCAACAGGCGGGTAGCCCTGGTATGAGCGCTGCACAGCCCAGTCGGAGCGCCACGCCGCAGAATCCAAACCTGCAGCAGCATAGCCCTAGTATCCAGCAGAGCCCGAGCATGCAGCAGGCGCAGAGCAATCGGAATTAGGAGTGACTTCTTTATTTGACGATGGACAAGGAAAGAGTAAGAAATAGGAAAAAGAAGTGAAGCGAAACAAAAACAAGGGAAACAAAAAGCAGATGATGATGAAAGGGAGTTTTGTGGCGTGGGGCGCCGCGGGTTATGGACTTGGGACAAAACGGTCTGCTGCCACTTTTGAAGGGGTCCTCGTTCCTCGTCCCCCTCCTCCCCTTCTTTCTCCCTCCCCCCCACAAACCAATGTACATAGAATTTTAATCGGGCGTGTCCTTTTTACCTTTGCTCATTCTTCTTCTTCCTTGCGATACCTTTTTTTTCCGTTTCTCTTTTTTTGCATGAGTTATATTTCTGAAACGAAACGAACGGACGACGAGAACGAGAACGAACGAACCCCATGAGCCCTCATGAGCCACAAGGATATAACATACCTTTACTATTCAGTTCCGCGGGGGAAAAAAACAAGATGTCAATCAGCCATCATGCCCCCCTCTCCCTCCTCCCTCCTCCCTCCTTCTCCACACAAACACTCACACACACAAAAAGAGGGATCGTTTAGATAAATAGAGTTAAAGAAGATTGTCAAACGGCGCGGTTAGCTATATGCTTTGTGTTCAATGTGCTTGCCATATGTGAGAAAGTGAAGTGCATCATCCGTGTGTGTGTACTGTACTTGTATATGTACCTAGTAGTTAATGAGTAAGTAGGCACTGTAAATGTTAACTTTCATGTAAAACCCAACTACCACCACATTATTGCGTCCCGTTGTCCGTGTAAAGTATGCGGTATGTAGTGTGCGGTGTGTGGTGTTGTTGGTATGTAGTGTGCGGTGTTGTTTGTATGTAAGGCGGGTGGTTGGTTGGTTGGTTGGTTAGATTGAGGGAAGGGGGTAACGGCTTGTTTATCGAGGTGTAGGTAAGTAGGTTTGGAGGGGGGGAGGGAGCGAGTGAGGGAGCGAGGGAAGGTACGGAGGGAGTGAAGGTGGAGGAGAGAGGGAGTGAAGGTGGAGGAGAGAGGGAGGTGTGTGCGTGTGTGTGTTTTTACGCCTTACGCCCTGCTCGACGCTGACATGCAGGGTAGCATATACACACGGGGGAAGAAACGACTTAAACTAGACTTTTTTTTGGCTTACATACATAGCATGACTGATGTTAGTAAGGTAAAAGGTAAGCCAGATGCATGGAAGTAGTAAGTTGGGGTTGGGGTTTATTTGCGTACGTAGGTAGGTACTTAACCAATGTGAGATTGGTTTCTTGTTTTGGGAGGAGGGTCCGGGAGGGATGTGTGTAAAGGTAAACCAAATGCATGTAAGTAGTAAGTTGGGGTTTATTTGCGTACGTAGGTACCTAACCAATGCGAGATTGGTTTCTTGTTTTGGGAGGAGGGTCCGGGAGGGATGTGTGT